>JAQFVV010012670.1:1035000-1265823 GCA_028023455.1 Epiperipatus broadwayi | reverse complement strand
TTATTTGCTCACTGTTAACAGAAGTCATTCAAACTAGATGGTTATTTCTGCAAGTGATGGAAATAAGATCAAACAAAAAATGTCACTGTCATGTATTAACTTAGTAATAAGCAAATCTATATGTGAATAAACTTGAAACATATATTTATGTACACACATTGACTTTTTAAAAGTGTATAATTTTGTTCATTTAAAAACATAAATTTATTAAATATATAGTAGAGTTCTTAACTGCACTGTACCTTACTACATGATTTCAGTCATATGCTGTCAAAAAAATATTGTAAGCAAACAAAAATTTAATGTTTTCCCCACAAAAAACCATTAAAGTTTGCAAATTTTATATTTAGAGCAATCCCACTATTTTCCCTCAGAGCACCATACATGATTAAACATATTAAATAAATAATACTTCTGCAATAATATAAATATAATATAAAATAACAATTTGAGTCAATTGAATTTTTTACACTGCCGTGATAAGGACTCGTAAGAGTTGAAAGTGCTTGAAATATTATTTAGTTTTTTATTTTATTTATTTATATTAAAGAAACTCTGTACTGTATTAACAATTTGACTAATTAGTATTTTGAATTATATACATTAATATTTTTTTTTCTATTTATTTTGAAAGAACATATATTTTATTCCTCCTTTATTATTTTTTCCTAATTTGATGTGCAGTATCTTACATAATATAATTTTCTAAGAGAACATACTTAAAGATAATGCTGACTTAAAAATAAATAAAGAGATCATAATTTCTTGTTAAAGAGACAAGTCTATTATGTTTCTTAAAAAAAAAGTTATTGAAAAAAAGAAAGAAGAAAATTGGTCAGAGCATATTTAATTAATATTGAGAAAATCTAACATTTTGCTATTTACTTTATTTTTAAAATAAAAATATAGCAGTTTAGTTGTTTTTTGTGTGTTCTAATAAATCATGAGTGAACCCACTACTCAGTAAAATGTGTGTAAATGTGTTCCTTAATTTTTTGTTAAGAATTATACTATTATGTATGTGTTGAAAAATGCTGTACACTTGCAGTTCAGTAAACAAATGTATTTTATTCTAATTAATGTTCATCAATATAATGTGAGCTATTATAAAATATATACATTGAATATAAGGAGAACTTGAAACAAAATATAGCATAATTCTCAGCTCCATGTGTGCATAATTTTATTAAAATAATTTTGGTTCACAAATATATTACAGTTTGTATTATTTGAGTGTTTCATCTTTTTTATTATGGTCTAGAGTAATCATTAGCAGGATTGGCTTTGCTGATTGTATAATCCTATATTTGCTTGGAAAAGTATGTTTTTGGAAGTGGCAAAATTAGTCTAAATTTATGTAAAAAATAAACCATAAAAAATAATTTATTCTTTTGTTGAAACCAGATTTCCAAGATGTTAGTTAAATATCACTGCACTACATAATTTTTAAAAATTAATCATTTAAATAATGTAATATTATGTTTCACTAAATATCACTCTGTCAATGTGAATATTGGATGATGTGACAATCATAGAACTTCTTTTATCTTGTATTAATTTTTGATTCTATTATTGGTCATGATTTGGCTTATATCTGAAGTTAAAATACCAAAATTGTCAACCATTTGTGGCCGAGGTGGTTAGCACAACTGCCTAACAAGCAGTTGTCCTGGGGTTCGACTTCCTGGCCGATGCTTTCACACATTAAAAAAAAAAATACCAAAATTGCTAATAAAAATACAATTAGATATTCTTAATGAATATAAAATTATGGGATATATAAAATTTTAGAGTGATTAAATTAATTTTAAATTTTGTGCAACATGATAATGGTCATTATTTTGTTTCCAGATGCACCAGCCTTAAGAATATTACTATCATTACTGATAATAGTTACAAATAGCAAGCATGCTCTTTAGAACTAAAACTTAATTATGTTTCAGACTGACTGAAACTTGATTGGACTGCTGTTGCTATGATTTTAATTAAATAGGAAATTGGATAGAAATTAAACTATATTAACCTTATTTATGATTTAGTAAATATGAAAGCAAAAAAGGGTTTGTTTTAAATATTAGGTTTAACGGTGAAAACATAAATCGACTTATATTAAGACATGATATGTATTCTAAAATCTAAAAAAAGTTTTACCATATTTACAATAGTTTTGTGTTTATGATTTAGCAGATCTTGATTCTGTATAATATGATGAGCAATACCCTATTCTCTTTCTTTCTTTTAATTCTCTCTCTCTCTCTCTCTCTCTCTCTCTCTCTCTCTCTCTCTCTCTCTCTCTCTCTCTCTCTCTCTCTCTCTCTCTCTCTCTCTCTCTCTCTCTCTCTCTCTCTCTCTCTTCTCTCTCTACTTTTATAAAAAATGGAAATTATGATCATTTTTTATTAACTTATGAATTTTTGTTAGTTAATGCTACTAAAACAGGCAAAACTCTCCATACAGTAGCGCCACTCAGTGGCACTACTGTGTGGAGATTTTTGCCTGTATGGAGATTTTTGCCTGTGATGTTTGGTGGTTTAATGCTATTATTTAGAATTTATGATTAGACATGTTGAAACCTACCATAACATCATGGCTTTACTTTTAAAACATTATTAAAATAAATTTTTAGGGAGGAACATAAAAAAATATGCTATTGCATGAGTAGAAAAGTTCCCAGGGCTAGTATTATTCATATCAACAGAATATTGCATCTTACAATTGAAGAATATACTGAATTATATGTCCATAATTTTATATTATTTTAATATATTTTTTCAAAAATTATCAAGAATATAGTTGAATTATATTTTTGCAATGATTTCTCTAATTTTCTAAAGATTTGTGATAATGCAATTTTACTTTTGGTTATACATTAGATTATTTCCATCATTTAGATAATTGTTAAACATTTTTAGAAACATTCACATTTTTTAAATATTTTTTTAAAAACTTTCACTATTCATAATACTGCACAAGTTAATATAAACCATAACATTTTGGGTTATATTATTCTCTCATATTTGGATATTATGACCTGACTAATGACAGCCAGCATGGAAATTAACCAGTTACCTTAAAAGCAATGAATACTAAAGTTAAAATCACACCTAACCATCTAAGCTCTGAAATCAACAGTTATTAGAAATTTTATATACTTATTTATGACATTCATCCCGATTTCTCTATTTTTTATCCATAAAAGCAAGATTTGCAAACATTATGGATTAGCACACCAGGTTGACTTATGGAATTATTTACCTTTGTCATATGAGTAGCTTTTTAAATGTTTTTTTTTAACTTTTTTTGCCCAATATTGGCAATAATTTTCCACTAAACTTGTGCTTTTTAGTATATGTGTGATCTATTACCACATCTGTTCTTTCAATCTAACTCCTGTTTTGTGTTTCTTTTCAATATGGTGGTTAGTCTTATTGCTATATGTCCTTCCACATTTGCAGTAATAAAAGTTTTAAATTTGTAGAGATTAAAACTCTTCACAATGTTATATAACTTTTGAAAAACTGTCCTGATATTATTTTCATTGCATATTTTGCCTGTTATCCTTTGTTTATATATTTATACACTACAATACCACTTTTTGTTACTTTTTTTGTTATCTATTTAATTTTTCTTAATGATACCTGGTAGATAACCATTCTTCATGAGAGTTTGTTTTATGTTAGACTTTTTTACCAAATCACTAACTTAGATTTTTTTTTATACTTCTGTTATGATTATAGCAAAAATATGCTATTTTCTTGTATTCATACAAGGAAGTTCTGTAAACAGTCATGTAATTTTGCCATGAAATAAGTACTCTTATCACAAGGACATCTATAAATGTTAATTCTTATTCTTGTTTTAATTCTATTTGGAATTTAATTGAAATAGATATGTTATTGATGTGTGCCCAAAATGTGACTTACAACAATATATTATCAATATAGCAAAGCCCAACTTTTGGAAAAAATGTAGTGGCATAATTTCAAGTTCTTTCAAGTTAGTATTGCTAGTCAGAGTGATAGTCCATAAACTTGTAATTGAATTTTGATTTTGTTGGAAGAATTCTATATTGTGTGGAAAATATATAAGTTCTATGCAAAATATTAATTATGCTATTATTTTTTTCTTTACAGTAGGCAATGCTTTATCACAGTATATTTATAAGTATATTTTCCACATTAAAGCTTAATAACATATTGGTTCTTTTTATTTTTGGTAGTTGTAACTTATGCTCCATGTGACCACAAGAGGCGCTGTTTATGTGTCAACCACAGAAATATTCAGAGTAGGGGCCCAAATGCAGCATTGCAAGTTCCAGCCACTATATGGCACTGTTCACCATGTGTACACACAGGAACATTATGCCAACTAGCTGCCAGCACTATTGCCTGCTTGGTGGCACTGATAGACATAGGTAAACACATCTGGCTTACATCATCTACTACCAGCAATCTATCCCACTATGTGGCACTGTTTCTTCACACTATGTATGGAAAAACTGTGCTGTTTGTTAACAATATTAATACTCACTAGCTAGTGTTGTTTTCTATGCACATTCTTAAAAGATCGATAGTGTATAATGTGGGGCATAAGTTACAACTATCTTATTTTCATATTCTTGATTAATTTTATAAAGTGCTTGGAATCCTTGACAAAGAACTAAGAATCTTGGAATATTAACAAATTATGATGTGGTAAACTTTCAATAGAGCATAAATGAAGATGATCATAATGAATTTTAGATAGATCATAAAAGTATAGAATTTTTCTGAAATATGTTAATTTTTTCAAAATCAGAGCAATATCTGTGACATTTTCTGAGTAATGTTAATAGCATTATTTTTATTTCTGCTATAGATTTTTTAATCTTTTGAACTTATTTGTTATGAAGAGCTCTCTGATTTTGTTATCATAATCAATAACATCCATTACATTTGTAGTGTTAATTTTGTTAGACGGGACAATAATTATAGATCTTTGTAGATCAAGAAATTTAATAACTCTTTTTTTCAACATAGGTAATGTTTGACTTAAGGTGCTGGCTCTTATTTGGCATAATTCTACTGCTAATTCTAGAGGCAAGTTTTAAATGGGTTTCTCGGTTATCTAAAAATGTGACATTAAGTATTATGATAGCAAATATTCTTTTTCTAGAACACATCCACTTTAGATAAAAATAGTAATGACTATTATTAATCATTTACTAAACTAGAGATTGTCTCTAGCACAGATACAAACTTCAAAATTCAATTAAAGATTAATCAACCTGATTTTTTAATATCAAAGGCACGAACACATGGAGTTATTCACATTTCTTTTTCTCACGTGTACTATCTTTAAAAATATATTAAATAACCTCAATATTACCACATATTTTTTTAAATTCATATAAATAAAGATACAATAAAAGACAAAAGATAGATTAATCTTTAATTGAGTTTTGATGTTTATATCTGTGCTAGAGATAATCTCTAGTTTAGTAAATGATTAATAATAGTCACTACTATTTTTATTTAAAATGGATGGTGACAAAGATGTGGTTTGAGTTAATTTGACACTTGTAATTCAAAATGTAATTATTTAATATAGACAAATATTTTTCATATAATAAAGATATATGTGAAAGATAGTGACCTGAACCAACTGATGAGTGCTGGGTCAGCACAAACTGCATCTTGGGAATCGTTTGTCTTTTATTGCATCTTCATTTATATGAATTTAAAAGAATATATGGTAATATTGAGGTTATTTAATATATTTATTATTTTTTCATATAATTTAGAAGATTATTTTTTTACTGATTAAAAAATCTTTTGTCAAATCTTCATCAGTAAATTCTGTTTTTTAATGAACACTTTACATAACATAATGTTTGACATTTTTAGGTGTATATTTTTTTTTAAATCAGAACCTCATCTCTCTTTAGTGATTTTCTCAGCTGTTTGGAATTAAATTGGAGATTTTAATTACAGGGTCTTTAGAAATAATTTCTCCAAATTTATATTATTATTATATACATATTATTGCTGTTATATAAAAATATTTTATATTATATTATATCACTGATTTATTCCAATATTTGCATAGGAAAGTTATAATTGATTTTCTAGTATTGGTAGTTTTAGACATAATTTTTCATAATATCTAGTTTGATATAGTATTGAGTCTATATAAATTATTTAATAAGTGTGGAATATATGTGTTGATGACATTTTATTTATGGCTATTTTTATAAATCTATTTGAATTATGTGTTTTTCAACAAATTCAAATTTTATATATACCATATTAAAAACATCCATCTGTTACTAATAACATGTGATAGTATGCAATACAATGTTCTCTTTTTTTCAATTGTTCAGTAGAACAAAATTGTTTTTGTGATAAATTTATCTTATAAAAAAATCAAAATTACTGTTTACATAACCCTCCTCCACATAAAGGAAAATACTTATCAAATAATCTAATCATGTCAAGAATACAAAAATTGGAATTACATTATCTCTATGTGCAAGAAGTTTATTCAAGAAGCCAGTGACTTGGGTAAAAAGCTTAACATAGAACAAATTTTGATGAAACATGGTTACCCATAAGTTTTCTTCAAATCTGTCTTTAAGTGAGATGAAAATCTTCAGTCAAAAAAATTGCTGTTGTCACCTTCACTTAAATTGTGCATGTGTCACCATCTATTGAAATATTTGGGGTTTTTTTTTAAAAAAAACCTTTAAAATCATGTACAAATGAATATTGATTTTTAATTCTATAGAATTTGAAGAAGTCACTATTTTTGAATGTGTTGTAAGGTCAAAGTATTTAATTCCTGTCTTCATGTGTTTGATGGCTTTTGTTCATCGGTTTTGGATTCTGACAGTCTTTGCAAGAGTACTTCAAGAAGATTTTTGAAATAGAAACAAAGATTGATGTTGTATAATAAATCATTAAAAGATAAGTATACATACTTACACTTTTATTTTATATACACATTTTATTTTTAAAAATTAAATTTAATAATACAAGGTAATAAATTTTAGTGCAATGGTAGCAGAGAAAACTACAGCTGTTCCAATCACCATACTTCATGAAACTGATCATTAAATATAATTACCAACATTGTCTTAAGATCCCTTGAGATATCATAAAAATGATAAAACAATGTTAATATTTTAAAGCAGAATTTTATAGGTTTATTAGAGATTAACATTTATTTGTTCATGTTTTAAAAATAATTTCATTCAAAGATTTTATTGATTTTTGAAGTAACTCTGTTGACTCTTTTCCTACCAATGGTTCAATGACAGAATGTCCTTTGTTTTCTGGGAAGGTTTTTCCCAATATTTGAAAAGTTCAAATATGATTTTTTAGAATGTTATTTTATTTGTAAATTTATATTTCTAACAAATCAAATTCAGTTTATTGAATTGTAACATATATAATACTGGGTTATTACTAAAAACAAGTGCTGAATGCTTACAAAAAGTGTCATCAGGGAAAACAATTCAAATGTTATCATGAAAGAGGGTAGAGACAACATTAAATAGCCAAAAAATTATCAAAAGGAATAAAACAATGATAAATACTATATGGTATACCCATGCAAACCAGGGATATCAAACAAGCTAAAGAAATATGCAATCCCATACTTGGAAATACTGAAAAACATTTACATCTATGAATTATTATATGCATGTGGAATGATATATATCAGTAACGCAACTATCTCTTCAAAAAAAAAAAAACAATGATTAGAGATGAAAAGGCAACAGATTCTGTATGCACCAAGGAATATTATATTTAATTAGTAAAACACAAGAAGATTAGACAGAAAGGAAAAAAGTTTTAAGAAAATTAAAGAAGCTACTCACATTCAATCTGATAAATAAACCTATAAATCAACTTAGTGTAATCATCCACAGTGTTTGGAAAGCATTCATTAACATTGCCTTCAAAAGGAAAAATAAAGAAATCTGATAAAACCCTCGTATATATATAAGGGCCTTGAACTCGAATTTTCATGCTCCCTACTTCTATTCAATCTATCTTATACAACTGATACACATGACCACATATATGTAAGAAAAAATTATCTCCAATATATGTATTTTGTGCTGAACCAGCATTTATCAGTTGATCCAGGTCACCATCCGGCACACATATATACAATCAGTGCTCAGTTTACAATAAAATAGAAAATCTTTAAACTTTAATGGACAAGCTTCAAACGTCTCCACTCTCCAATTCTTCAACCATTCATTTTATTGAAAATCTGCAGATGTAATGCTCAAAGTTCTTTTTGATGCCAATATTGTTGTCACATCCAGGTTGACCTCAAGTCAATCTGACTCCTCACTTATAGTACCTTAATATGTCCATTTAATTATACAGAAGAGGGATGGGCAGAATACAAGCTGAATATGCAATATTTAAATATATGTATATTATCTATACTAAACTTAATGTAATTAAGACAAGTTTAGTATAGACAATATACATATATTTAAATATTATATATATTAATTCTAATATTCTCACAGATAAATGATGAATCCATGTAATAAAAATATAGTAGCTAAATGGCTGATGTTTTAGTACAATAGCAAGTACTTTTCTCAGATCTTCATTCTCAAAACATAACAATGTGTGTGGTGGGATATAAAATCATTATTTTTTTCCTTTTCTAATTTTTTTCATCATTCTCAAAATCTATTGGTTAGGAAGTTTTAAAAAATATTTATCCTCCAATAGCTTTTTCCAAATATTGTTCTTTTTTTTAATTCACACTTCTCACTTATGGATTTAGGCCTTTTAATAAACCACATATTCTGGCAAAAATTGAACAATATGACCAAAGACTGCTAAGGGAAGTTAGAGAGATTTTTAAAAGGCCTACGACCATAAATGAGAAGTGTGAATTAAAAAAAATTAACAATATTTGAAAAAAGTATTGGAGGATAAAACATTTTTTAAAACTTCTCAACCAATAGATTTTGAGAATGAGAAGAAATTAACAAAGGAAAAAAATAACGATTTTAAATCTCACCAATCACATTCTTATGATGTGAGAAAGAAGAAGCTCTGAGGAAAGTACTTATTATTGTGCTGAAACATCAGCAATTTAGCTATTATATTTTTATTATGTGCAAACAATACTATATATATACTCACTGTTGCCTTTGACAGAATACTCTAGTTAGTTACAAATATTATCTTAAATTTTGTAGATATGAATCTAAAGATTACTGATCAATTTTTATACTAGTTGCTGTTGGTCAAGCAGAAACCTTTGCAAAAGAAAGGGAAATAATACTTCATGTGTTTTATATTTAAGAATCAAAGCTTGAATTTTTTAAAAAACTATTTAATAATTCAACTAGATGTTGGAAGCAGTCTAAATATACAACTCCAAATGATTACTTTATTGTTAATTAATTAATAAAAAATTGATTAGCACATTTGAGCCTACCAATCAAGGGCTTATTTATATAGTTTTTATAAAAAGTTGGGTATTATAACTATCATCATGTTTTTATTGCCTTATGCAATGTAAAGAATTACAAGGAATTATTTAACATATAGAAACACATGTTTATTTTATTTTTCATTTATTTATTTTTAATAAATATAAATTAAAATTTTAAAAATAATTAATTCTGTCATTTAAATTTTTAAAAATTATTAATAAATAAAACAAGAAAAGTTGATACCCTTAACTACTGAAATTGATATATTTTTCTCAGCAATTATTTTTTTTAATTTTATTAAATTTATATTAATAAAATTACGAAAACAAGTTATAAATAACAGTCTATATTTTTAAAAAATGCTGAAATATTTATTGTGATTATTATTAATAGGATAATTTTTTGGGAAAAAAAAAGTTTAATCTATGTCTGAAAAATTTCGTGACAAATTTATTTTACAAATGGTTTGATGTTAAATTTAAAACCTCAAAAAGTCGCGTTTTATCTTACAAAGTAGTCTTAAAAATTTAGACTATTTTCTAATTTAAAAAACAGCTTTATATATATATTATAAATTTAAACATTTTATGTTTTCAGCTCAACTATAATATCTCGACTTGTTAAAATTTGTTTTACAATCAATCATTAATATTTGTTTATCTATTGTATCATTTTTCTTTTTAAGCTTCAGCTTATAATAATAGTATCATTATTTTATAAAGAATTTTGATTCTGAGATCTAGTGTCTGAAGCTATCCTAGCGCCTCTTTGAGGAGTGCCAAAGCACGAAACCATTGGTCAGAGGTTTGGAAGGAGGGGTTCCTGACAGAGAATTTTGATTCTCAAAAAGATACTAAATACAATATACATTTTTTCACCCAGAATGAAAACTATATCACATGACTATCATGTTGTTGTTGTTTTTTTTTACTGTCAGTGGACTACCCTTGTCTGATCAAATCTTTTCCACACCCAAATAGATGTTTATTCCCTAATCAGTACTCATTTAAAACTGACTTGGCATTATTTGATTGCCAAAAAAATGCTAAGTTTGTCTGGTAAATACTACACTACCTAGTACTTCATCTGCATTTGAATGTCAGTTGATGGCTAACAGGTTAATGTTTTAATCATGCATCATATGACTCTAATGATTTTGAACAAGTGATGCTACTGTAATTTGTTAGGATGTCATAAAAAATCATGGGAGGCTGCTATTCGTGATGAAATAATGTTTTTACTTTACTTTACAAAGTGATACTTTGTAATACATTAAAGATCAACCTTTTCAAGCTATTGTGCATGCGCTTTTTAAGAGTGTTAATAATAAATGAATACTTTCATTCCCAACACAAGATATAGTATTTATGAAAGAATAAATTGATTCCACTTATTCTTTCCAGCCCAAATGCTTATATATGGGCAATCTTAAGTACTGGAAATGAAAGCGTGAGGATAGACCACTCACTTTAAATTACTGTTTACGATGTCTGAATGAATGACATCGACAAAATTATCTAGAATTTGCTAAATGTCACTCTCAAATGAAACTTAAACATATGTAAATAAGCATTTATTTTTATAGCGCTATGTTTTATAAATTGTAATACATTAAAGATCAGTCCTTTCAAGCTATTGTGCACGAGCTTTTTACGAGTGTTAATAATAAATGAATACTTTCAATCCCAACACAGGATATAGTATTTATGAAAGAATAAAATAAATCCACTTATTCTTTCCAACCCAAATTCTAGATAATTTGTCGACGTCATTCATTCAGACATCGTAAACAGTAATTTAAAGTGAGTGGTCTATCCTCACGCTTTCATTCCAGTACTTAAGATTTGCCCATATATAAGCATTTGGGTTGGAAAGAATAAGTGGATTCATTTTATTTTTTCATAAATACTATATCTTGTGTTGGGAATGAAAGTATTCATTTATTATTAACACTCGTAAAAAGTGCATGCACAATAGCTTGAAAGGGCTGATCTTTAATGTATTACAATTTATAAAACATAGCGCTATAAAAATAAGTGATACTTTGAAATTCTAAATTCTACCTTTCAGCACACTTTTATAATGAAGTTTTTACTTTTTTCTTATTGTAGAAATAGAAAGCCTATAAGACATTGGTAGGGATTAGAAAATAGTGTAATGAAAGCATTCAGTTTACTATGGCTGGTTTTGGATAATTGATCTTCATTCATATTGGAAAAACTGCATTCATTTATATCAATATAATTTAAACTTATGTTATTAAATAAATATTTTGAAGTGTGACTACTCTACTGTTTTCAAAAATATATAGAATTGTCAAGCATTGGTGGTTGAGAGGTCAGCGACAGCTGCTTTACTAAGCAGTTGTTCCGGGTTAGTGGGTTCATTTCCCAGCTGATGCTATGACACATGAGAAAATATTGTACCAGACCATACTCCCTGCAGAATTCTTTTCCTAATCTTGCACTGAGCATGAAGTGACCAAGATTCAACAGGTAAAGAAATGGATATCAATTTAGCCGATTGTCTGTACTCATGTATATTGGTACTTTCAGCTAAATTGATAGAAAGAGTGGATTGACAGGACTCTTCCAGTTAAAAACACCCTTTAGTTGATATCTTATTTGAATGCCCGAATATTTAGAACAATGGCAAGTACACACCTTTGAAAAATCTATTTACAAAATAGACTTTTGCGTGCCACTTCTAGAAAAGAATCAAAAAATGAATTTTTCACCCTCCTAGAAGGATGTGCAATACCATATGTTCAGCGGAGCATAAGAATAAGATTTAACACCCTGGTAGAGCGATATCCCTTGTGGATAGCTCAGTCACTCTACATCTAGGGTCTTCAAATGGGTAAGTTAAATGATTACTATAGGTAATGGTTGATAAGGAAAGAATACATTTTTATCAATATCAATAATAATCTGAAAACGAAACAAGTTTAAAATTATGATTAACTATTTATTTAATCCCAAATACCCACCACCGTTTTATACTAATGATGATATAATAAAAAAAAATACTAAATAATTAATGATCACAAACCCATATATATATTCGAGGCATTGAAATAGATCAAATACAATTTAAATAAGAAAATAATAAATCCCTAAAGCTATTTACAATGTTTATAAGTAATGGAAGTGGTCTGAGCATTTTTTACCCTGTAGAAATGTTATACTTTGTGTGATTTGATGTACAGATATTTTTAGATAAGAGATTTTCGGTTATATGGGCATACACTTTTACTGATGACTTTAAAACCTTTTTATTGATAGCAAATATAATAATAAAAAAACAGCAACTATGCATACATATTTTTGCACTATGAAATATTTCACTAATTTCATATTTTCAACAAGTCAATAGGTTGCAATGGCTCAGATACTATATCGTACTCACCATAAGGTACTGTATCTATTTCCCTTTTGCTATAGATAAATTCCTCTACATGTATATACGTGCAGCACAATTATACACTTACTATTATTTAAATATAAAGTTATTAGAGTACTTGCTTACAGGGAATCTATAATAAATCAATCTCTTCTTACACGCATCATGAGGTGCAGCAGTGACAAAAAAAAAATAACTTAAAAAGGATATACGGTTAAATACATTTTTAGATATTCAACATGAGATATCGTATTTACCGAATATTATAAGCGTATGTACGCATATATATATATATGTATATTTATATATGACGAATTTCAGGAGTAACAACAAGGCAAAACTAATAGCAACAAAAAAAAAAAAAAACTCATTGCAACCTTTGTTGAAAATACTAGAATTTGAAATAGAAAAAAATTGACTCAAAAGATTTATGTAAAAGCTTTATCATTTATGCCCGTAATAACCGTAAATTCAATATACATATGCGAGAGACAACTCTCTTTTTTTTTTAAATGACTAATAATAATAAAAAATAATGATATATTTAATCGGAAATATCAAAGTTAATTATTTCAATATTAATAAAATATCTTAAAATAAACTTATGTCGGCGTCTTCATTCTTCTCCTATGGGCTCTGAGTGGGCTTCGAGTCAACTGGCTGTGTGGTGAGAATTTCATCTGTTTAGGCAAGGTGGCGTTTGTCATTATCGTGGGCAGCTGGAACTGACGTGGTCACATCTTGGCGGCTTGGGACAGAGAAAGGGCGGTGCACTGGTTGGTTGTCTACCCCATGGTCATTTTACTGGACTCCCTGGTAGATTGCTTCATATTTTCCTCTGTATGTATATGATAATAATTTTTATCAAATGTTCATTTGCTAATTTGACTAGTTCATTAAATCTTTAAGAAATCATTAGTTCTTAAAAGAACTGTATAATGGATTTCTTAGAAAGTGTCAGCAGTAGTCTTGTTCATAAATTAATTTCTAAGTAGCTGATTGCTTGGAGAATTCTGGAGCCAAAGTAATGAATGGCTTGCCCAGAACGACCACCGAAGAAAGAATGAATCTCACAGCACTGACTAAACTATATCAAAAATCAAAGAACCACAGATAGCCCTCTGAGAAGTATGAATCAGCCAATCCTTTCAATTTATCTTATCATTTACATTATAACATTTCTTACAATTTTTCCGATTAAATTCTACATTTTAAGTTTGATATAATGGTTTCCATCTTGAATAACCCAGACCACTTGCTTACAAAATCAATTCAAAAGAATTTTTAAAAAGATAACAGTTTAATTATAGCATTATCAAACATTTTGCTTTTGATCAGATTTTTGCAAAAGCAATTAACATTCTTAGTTTACAGAATAAAATTAGTTTTTAGAAAAGTAATTAAAAAAATATAATAAAAAAAAATATATACAAGTATGTTGGAACAATTGCTTTAATTATTTACTTTACTAATATGTTCCAACATTTGATCCATTTGTTTAATAAATTTGCTTTTCTCTATTTGAATTTTTCAGAAAAAAGCAAAATACATAAAATAACATATCATAAAATATACAAAAATCAAAAATAAAAAAAATACATGAGTTTATTATACGTGTACAATATTTGTGTGACCATTAAATGTTTGCTTTAGATTGGTGTGTGTGGGTATTCTAATTGCTCAGATCCAACTTCCATTATTAATATCGCGCATTTATATATTTGTTGTGCCTAATATGTACAAATCTATATATGTATCTGCTGTAATATTCTTTACAGCAGATTTTGTGCAAGGCCATTTGATAATGCCTGGCACAATATATATATATATATATATATATATATATGTATAAATATATATATAGACATATTTATATCTATATATATATATATATATATATATATATATAGAGAGAGAGAGAGAGAGAGAGAGAGAGAATTTATTTGTATTAATGAGACAGCAATAAAATCAATACTCTTTGTAATTAGCTGATGAAAGTATTTTGATTATTGAAATAAAATTAGTAAATATGAAAGTAATTAGCATCTGATTTCTGTCTACTTTTGGTATGCTAAAATGATAAATGGCTTCACCATATATTGTTAAAAATTATAGACTAGCATAAATTGCTTTGTACATTTAACAGTTACTTCAGTGGTGAAACTACAATAAAAAATATAACACTTTATTTTATATATTTATTATATTATTCAGGCTAATGTCTGAAAAATTATAAAAATCTAAAAGTATTAACAACTATATTAGCATACATGAAGATTGAGTAATTTATTTATAAATTCAAGAATTATATATTTTTTAAAACAAAATCAAAAGTTCGTTACAATTTCATGTCAATATTTACTTCATTAAGCTTTTGCCAAGGATAGAAGTATTTAAATATAATGTATGTCTAATGTAAATGACACAAGCATTAATATATATATATATATATCATTAGCACTCTCAATCCTTGCTATGGATTCAGGTCACTATATTGATTTTTCTAAGACCAGTATCCCATTCAAATGTGAAAACCTATACTAATGTAAGATCAGAGAAACTATTGAAATAATAAAAAGACCAAATTGTATCAACAAATGTGATGACACATGTAAACTTCCTACTATTTGGAAAAAAAAATTTAAAAACAAATTTTCCTGAAATTTTATTTATTATTATTTTCCAATTTTATAAACCTATTTTTCACTTGGAGAATTTCCAGTGCCTCTACAACTATTTTTATTAACACTATTTACAGGCCTCTACAATTATATAGTTTTCATTTCCCAGTTGAGAGTTTGTGTGATCAAGTCAAAAGATTGGAGTTTTTAAACTAAAATCTTACATGGATGAACCTGCAAAACATGTTTTTTATATCTGCAACCCATGAGAACATTCGTATGAACATTTACATATATATATATATGTGTGTGTGTTTTGAATAAAACATATAAATATCAATAATGGGCTTATTTTGTATGCTCTGAAAACCTAACTTTAATATTTTTTATAATAAAAATACTTTTTTGCAATTCGAAACAAAACAACACTTAATTATAGTTATCATTACTAATTTCAATAATTTAAATAAATTCTGATTTTTTTTTAAAAAATGGAGCTTATTATATAACAAGGGATTTAAACTATATACAAGTAGGTTTTTTCCCTACATATAATTATAGTATAATATTAGCATTAGCATGGGATTTGAGTTTTCATCATCAGATTTTCAATGATATGGATGGATGAAAAGTTGGAGGTTGGAGTGGATTGAAGCCTGTCCATTAAAGTATGAAGATTTGCTATCTTAATATAAACTGAGCACTGATTATATATATATGGGTGTGTGTGGGGGGGAGATGATAATCTGGACCGACTGATGAGTGCTGGTTTAGCATGAAATACGATATTGGTGGTTATTTATCTTTTCTACATGTGTGTGGTCATGTGTATCAGTTGTATGAGATAGTGTGAATAGTTGAAGGGTGCTTGAAAATCTGAGTTCAAATCCCTATACTTACAATTAAAGCTCCCAGGTTTGTGAAGAGTGCCTGGTTTTCAAATATTTTTTATAGTATTAAAGCGAATTCATCGTCTTTCATATCATTACTTGATCGTATATGCTGTTTTTCTTTATTAAATTAAAGTTGAAAGTAATGGCAATTTAGTTAAATTAACAAAAAGAAAAAATAGCACTGATTTTTAAACACAGTAATATTCAGTTTGAAAGATATTTCTGGTTCAGCCTATTAATGGATAATCAAAATTTTAACTTAAATTGTTATAATATTTAATCATTTGATGTATACAAATTTATTTGTTTGCATGAAACATTTTCAATTTGATATATATATATATATATTGTAAATATCAATAGGTCGATACGTTTCCATTACATATATATATATATATATATATATATCCTCAGATAACTGGTTGTTTTTAAGATATTCTTTTTTATTAGCAAGTTACTTCTATTGGAAACCGTATCAAATCTTGTCTTCAAATGTTAAGATAATATAAATAAGCAATCATTAGTTGAAGTATATTGAGAACTTTGTAATGAGGAAGATGATAAATTCAATTATTTTTTTATTCGAGTTACATTATATTTAGATGATAACAATTTGTTAAAGTAATTTACAAGTTGTTGTTACTACTACTACTACTGCTGCTGCTGTGTCTGCTACTGCTGCTACTGCAATTGCTACTGCTATTGCCACTGCTACTATTGCTGCTACTGCTGCTATTACTGCTACTGCTACTACTACTACTACTACTACTACTACTACTACTACTACTACTACTACTACTACTACTCTACTATTTGTAACTTTAAAAAAATCTTAGCCTTGTGTGTGTGTATGTTTAACACCTATATATTTAAGTATACATTAAATTGTTTGATTGATTCTACAATCTAAGTAACATCATTAACTTTGAGTTAATTTTAGTAGAGCGTCAAATATTAAAGCTACATCATAGTTTGATAAGTTATTTAATTTGGAATTACATCATTAAATAATTTTACAATTATTCATAAAGATTTAGTAATTGGATTACATTTCTGGTTGAATAAAAGTTTTAAGATCTGGCATTTTAAACATTTTTTTAAAATTAAAGTTATTGCAAAAAAGGATTAAATATTTTTATTCATTTTCAAATCTTAAGAACTTTATAATTATATATAGCATTTTATGATATTTTGTTCAGGTGTTAAATTTAATTTTTGTACATAGAACAATGAAATGGCAACATTTGTATAATTGCCTGGTCTGGACACCTGAACTTATTTCATTATCTTAAGTAGATATTTATATATAAAAACCTGTTGAATAATTTTAACATTAATTTTTAATTTTAAAATAAAATTTAATGGTTTTTGATAGATTTTAAATCTAATTTTTGATACTGAAAATTGCAACCCATATGGACATTTAGATATAAGATGAGTAAATCTATAGTTAATAGCATGAAAATGAAATTATTATAATAAAAATGAATGGTAAAATAATATTAAATAACACATTACAGAGCAAAGAGTTCTCCAACAACTCCTCTTTTTCTAAGAATATTGAAAGAGATTGCATTACTCACCAAGCATGATAGTTGCTGAAAATAAGAATTTGAACATTTTTCTATTTTGGACTAAGACTATCTGGATACATATTTTCTGAATATTATTGGCTGGTAAGTTGGGTTCTATAAATTAGTTTTCTGAAATGAAATTCTAAATCTGTTTAGAATCTGAATTTTTTTATCTGGCCTGGATTCAAATCCAAGACATAGATGTGGAAGATGGATATACTAATCCTACATGTATATGTGGAAATATTCAATGCATGGAATTATCCATTTATAATTACTTAATTAGAAATTACTTTATCTAGACCAGTAGCTAATGAAAGTTAACTTTACCAAACCAATAGTTAAAGTAAAACTGTTAGATTTTGATTTCATTCATAATTTATTTATGATCCTCCTTTTGAATACAATCAGACTGACAGTTTTACTTAAATTCTTGGCATGGATCAGTTGGCTTTCATTAGCTATTGTTTTAGGTAAAGCATTTTCATAAGAAAAAGGAAAGAGGGTTTAAACTATTTTTTTTATCTTTGAAATGTTGTTTAGCAATTTTAATCATTGAAGGGAAAACAATTCTGTTTAAAGTTAATATTGGTTAATTAAATTAATAAAAGTCATTAACAACACATTAATATTATTATATGAAATTATATTTTGTTGATAAAAATGGATTTAAGTTTGAATTATTATATTATCATATTTTTTGTCAATTTTCTTAATTATTTATTAGTTAAGTTATTAAATAATTGTTAAAAAATATATGTATTAATGTCTTTATTTATCCATCTATCTGTTCTATGAATTGGCAGTGTGTATGACTTAATTTTATAATAGCATAGTGTTGTAGGGATTTGTAAATTACCTCACTAAGACTATTTCAATTATAATAAAGTAAACTCATGCAATTATATTTCTCTTGTTCACAGTAACACTTCCTAGAGTCCTTATTTCCCAAGCTAGTCTCAAGCAATAATGGTTTTAATTATATGATATAGATCACTTTTAAAGTCTATTCACTGCATGTCATTGTTTTTATTAGGGAAAATTTAATTTTCAGCTTGCCTATATGTTTATGTTATCATATAGGCAGAGCATTAACAATGATCATCATGTATTAGGATCCCAGCATTATTTTTATAAAAGATATTTAGCACCTAAGTATGTGCATTACAATAATTATTGTATATCATGCTCTAAGTTTGGCACTGCTTATAATGTATTTCTTTTAGGTCCAGTCATGAGGGATGACTGAAAATTGTTGACTGTTGATTGTTTATGTGCAATACTGGGTAGTAAGTGGTGTAACTTGTTATAGTTATAATTACTTATATTGTTATTCAAGTACTGATCTCATGCTTTTTTATTATTTATTTCTTCTATATATATGTTTTTTATATATTTCTTTCTTTTTATATTTGTGATATTTGGGAATGATGATGTTTTTACATCTCCCAATAGTATCCCTTCATCCGTACCATTCCAGTGTGTCCTTAGGTAAATAAATGGTTGTTTGTACAAAAATAAATGCAGTACACAGTCTTATACATCATAATAAATATATATAAATATATATATATATAAACCAAATAAATCACTCATTATAGTATTTGAATTATTATAAAATTTATTATCATCATGAATTTATTATAATACATTTACTATCATTACAACAAATTTTCTTAGCAGTTTACTACTAGTAATTCTCATTTATAAATGTCATTTTTTTATCATTTATCTACTGTTTGTGAAATGCATTTATATTATATGAATGTGCACAATAAACGATTGAATATGATTGTATAAGAAAGGTGGTATGGTTATTTGAATTTCAATTTATGAACAATTCAGAGCCTAATGGAATTGGTTTGATGGATAAAATATCAAATAAAGTACTTGCTTGTTATGCTAAAAGTTTTTGATTCAATTTTGAAAATGGGAAGTGAAAGAAGTTACTTTTTTTTTTACATAAAAACTACCATGTTTATTAACTCACTAGTAATCCATATTATGTAATATAAAAACTGTATAATTAAAAATTCAAGACTTATTGGGAAAGGTTTTGTAATATAGTGGCTAGGTCCATTTTCAGGACCGATAATTTGAATTTAGATTAAGTGAACATGTAATTTCAGGTTTAGATTTTTTTTAAAAAGTAGATTGAATATAGGTCCATATCCAATGCAATAATAATCCTATAGGGATATTTAATAAACACCTACCTATTCTTAACTAGAGAGTAAATATTTTAAGTTAATTCTGATTGGTGAGAGAATTGGTACACTTGTAAAAATAAAAAAAAATGTTATATGATATAGCTTTCATTATTGGGGGGGGGGGACTATAATACTATAGATACTGCACTTATATTTACTATATTTGTGAGACCAGAAAACTTTATAAATAATTAAATCATTAATAACCATACATTTAAATAAATAAATATAGTAAGAATAAGAAGGTGTGTAAATTCCTGGGTTTACTTATTGTGCTCTTTTGAATACAGCTCTTATATTAATATAGTGTTGGTATTTTAAAGCAAATATAAGTATATTAGGCACACAAAAGACTATCTTGATTGTCTTTTTAAGATACAGAATTGGTACCAAATATAACAAAATTTTATATTTCAATATATCTTGCTGGTGACAAAATTAATGCCAGACTTAATTACATAAATTTCACATTACTAATTAAATGTTCATAATATACATAATCAATAACAAACTCCCCATACAATAGTGCCACCCAATTCAAGCCATAGTAATCAGTGGAGTTTGTGTAAGCATAGGAAATAGTGATTGTGTGATCTTATACTGGTAATATACAGAGAAACCAGTTACATAATATAAATAATTTATTAATTTATCTTGATTTATGAAAATAAGCTTTCTGGAACATTAGACAGAAGATGAAATATTATGTTTCTAAAATATAATAATAGCTTCATTAAATAAGAAATTATCTATTTAGTGAATACTATTTCTGTAGTGTAATTTTTACTACATTATCCTCTTGCAAGATAGGGACTGGTTTGTATCCGCTTTTAGCCAAAATTATTTTTAATTTTAAAAAAATCTTGGAATATATTTACAAGTTTTTTTAAATAAAAATTATTCATGTAATTATCTGATAGTTGTAGTTTATATATATATGAATTGTATCATTCCCTCTGCTTGCTTTCAATTCTGCTGTATTTTAAAACCATCTTTTGAAAACTTCAGTAATCCATGGCCATTTGAAGACATTGTTATGTCCGTACTTCAGATTAATTTTTGGCTACTAGCATAGATTTTTGTAATATAACTTTTATTTAATATATTTCAATAGATTAAATTCATTATTTATATATTAAAGCATTTACCACTATTAATAATTGAATATTATTTTAGTCAGTGTCTTACCTATTTTTATCTTGGTTGAATTATTACTTTAATCTTTTAATATATTAATGTGGAATGACACTTTATTTAATAGAAGTGTTACAATCAATTAGTGGAGATTGTAAAAAATGTTTTAAAAAAGCCAGTGAAAGAAAATTTGAGTTATCTTGGCTTGTTAATTAATTAAAATTGAATAATGTATTTTTTTTTTAATGTCACTCCTATGGGAGGTTTTTTTTTTAAAAAAAAAAAAAAACATAATTAAATTGTAATATTTACTTAAAATATGTTACTTAGTAACACAAAAAATATTAATGTGTAATCTTTTGATAAATGATGTGCATTAATATTTTCATTTTTTCATGATATAAGAGAAAGCTTTTTTTTTGCCTGTGAAAAGACAAGGTATAGTAAAAATGAGATAATATCATAGTTTTATGTTAAAATACATTTTTCCAATCATATTAATATTTTTATTAGTCCTTCATTAGACTAGAAATTATCCAATAATGAATGAATAATAATTCTGCAGTGTAATTTCTACTACATCACTCTCATGCAAGGTAGTGCTGGATTGACTTCTATCCACTTTTAGCACCTTGTAGATGAATGTAATTATAACCATAGGATCAAAGAAATGTCAAAAAGATGTATGATCCCCAAGATGCATATTTCTTGCTGAATTAGCACTCATCAGTTGGCCCAAACCACAATCTCTTACACATATCTTTATCATTGTTCAGTATATATAGATAGCAAATTACTACATATGTATTTTAGGGATCATACATCTTTTTCACATGTCCTTGATCAAATGTTTATGATTACATTTCTCTACAAGGTTCTAAAAGCAAATAGAAATCATCTCCTACCTTGTGTGAGAGTGGTGTGGTGAAAATTACTATTATTCATTCTTCCAATCATTTGTAATAATGCCATGATTAACTTTTCATATGTCATAATTTGGTGTTAGAGCTGCAGCATGGAGCATGTATTAGACATACTGTGCCTGTTCACATTTATATCAATCCGCTGATAACTTTGTAATCTTGTGATCTGACCAAAATAATGTATACATGGATCTTATATATGACTTTTTTAGCAAAAAAAAACATGTACACAGATCTTGTACATGGTATTTTAGCAAGATGTACAAAGTTATTAGGAAGTTAATATGAATGTGAACAGGCAAAGTAGATCTAATACATGCTCTGTGTTGCAGAACTAAAAATAACTAAATGTAAAAAATAGTAAACAATAAATATATATCATTTTCAATAACAAATGCATTCAAATATGTACAACTTTAAACAACTTTTAAGAATGAAAGAAATATTGCAACTTTTAACAACAACAACAAGAAAAAGAAATGCAACTTTCAACACTACAACTTTTAAGAATGACATTTGAAATTACAAAAAAAAAATGTGAGTATTGTGACTTCCAAGACTAACAACTTTTAAGAATAACATCAGAAATAAAAATAAAATGTGATTTGTGATCTTACAATGATGACACCATTAATCACAAAAATTAATACTTTAAATATGTACCAAAGAAACACTAAATGGTTTTTATTTTTAAATAATTTGTATAAAAATACATTAACTATATTTCTATGATACTTACCGTGTAATATATAATATGAATTTATGTATTAAAACTATATTTTTTACATATAATATAACCATACAAAATGGAGATCTATAGTATAAAAAATTTCTCCAAAAATGTGCCATATCATAGCAAAGTATGCTGGAATTTTTATATTACTGCTAATAAACATCTTTTTTTATAAGAAATTTAAACCAAAACTCAAAAAAAAAATACATATTAATTATTACACTTTTATTATGTTTTTATTTATCCTGACAGAAACGTTTCTTTCATATCATTAAGTATTGCTATAAAAATATCCTCACATTTGATGGCTTACATGAGAGTCACCACTTTCCTGTCTTCTAGTTTGATAATAAAACATTCATCTGATACCCTACGTATGCCACCAAACATCCATTACTTGAGGAGTATTCATCCTTCTTGATAGCAGTAGTACAAATTTCTCTGATATAGTTATTCCAATCAATGACTGTTTTATCTTATAATCTGAGCTCATGTTTTCCCCATTCTACAGAAGTTAATTTCCAAGACCAACTGTATATAAATCGGATTATAGTTAGAATACAAATTCTTGAACTTTCCAACCACGTCTGTTTGTGAATTTCCAAATATTCATCATTTTTAATGATATGAATTCTTTAGTACACAATGAAAATCACAATGCAAAAAAAAAAATATAGACAATAACTAAAAATGTCAAAGTACAGCAAAAATAAAAATGTTGCATTGATAAGGAAAAACACATTTTGTCATGTATTGCAGGGATTATTTTGTTTCAATTTGATCATTGCAACATTATACATTTATTGTGGGTGTAAAAAGGTCTCCTATATCCCCTACACTATGATGCAGCTCTAATACCAAAGTACCCTAACTTTTATGTGCCCCCTGTGAGATTTTTATTTATTTATTTATTTTTTAGGAAAAATGATAATAAAAAATACAATTTTTGAGTATATTTTTAGATATATTGAGATAATGGATTGTCATAGGTCAATCATGTTATATTTTATTTTATTGAAAATTTTATAAGAAATTTAATAAACCTGTTAATAAAAATAAATAAATTTATTCATTAAAATTTAGAAATTTTGAAGATATATAAAAATAATGGTTTAAAAAATATATTAAAATCGTACTTTTTTAATTTTAAAAATGTAATGACTATATTTTTTTAGCTTTATTTAATTCCTTGTCCTAGTATATATATATATATATGTGTGTGTGTGTGTGCTTGAAAAGATTTTGTGATGTTTATTGGTTTAATAATAAATTTATCATTAAAAATTGTTTATAGTTATTAAAATATTAATTTTAAAAACTTTTACAAATGTTGTTAATACTGGGTTTTAATAATTAATAGGCATGAACTTAAATACATTTCTGTGTTAAATAGTTATTTTTTCCTTTTTTAAAAAAAATATACTTACCACTACATTCAATGTAACTTGCTTGATTAGTGATGCAGCAGTAAAACATTTTATAAAATGCATATTACTTGAAACTTCATATAGCAATCAGCATTAATAAGTTTGTATTTGGTAATGGTTTTGTTTGCTGTTGATCAAAATTTCACTCAAAGTTCAAAATTAATTGAATAATACAAAAAAAAAAAGATGCTGGAGAAAATTATAATGGCTGTTCTCATTATAATTTAATATAATTATTAGTTTTAATTTTTTTATGTAGACAAAACTTATAATTTTATCAATAAATTATTTAATAAAACTTTATCCTCATTTCATTTTCATATATTTGTAGTTTCATTTACCAATTTTTTTACAAAAGCAGAAAAAAACATACATTAAAATCCAATATTCAATTTTCTTTCCAAATGCACTCCAGTTTTTTTAAATTCATAAATATTTATTCATCCATCCTTTTTTTTTTCAAAGCTCATTTTATTTTACTGAATTTTAATCAATTAAAGCCTTAACTATTGAATTTTAATCAATATTTTACACAAATACCAATATTTTGACTATTTTTATAAACATATTGTCAAAATAACTGCAATATATACAAATTGAAAACATGAAACTTCCAAACTATACTTAATTTTTAAAAAATGGAAAAATTAACACCTATTTTTATATTAAAAATAATATAATTATCTTTTTTCTCTTATTTTTTCAACTTACAGTTTGAAATTTTAAACACTTAAATCTTGGTGGCTGAGTGGTTAGCATAGCTGCCTTACAAGCAGTTGTCCCAGGGTTCGCTTCCTGGCAGACACTTTGACACATTAAAAAAAATTCTTTTTTTATATTTTTATCTTAATTTTCAATCATCAAGCTAATTATTTTTAATTGTAAACTAACCTAATAATCACTTTTCTGCCATTGATTTTGTTTAAACAGGGATTTTTTTTTCCTTTTAAAATAAGATTTAACATTTTCTAATGTCATAATTACATAGAATAACCAAAAACATTATATTTTTTATCTTTTAAATGTTGTTTTAATCTATTTCCAATCTTATTCTTTGTCATTCAAATATATTTTACATTCTCATTACTATCTCTACAATTTATAATTTCTATTTTATAAATTTCTTTCATGTTATCTATACTATTTATTATTTTCTTATATTATTTAATATTAGAACATAAGTATAATTTAATATAATTGGAGTTTAAGTGTAATTGTATGGGATTTGAACATAGACTTTCAAACTCCTTCTAGCTATTATTCACTCTATCTCATATAACTAATATACATGACCCCTGACATGTGAAAAAAATAAATGATCTCCAATATATGCATTTTGAACTGAACCAACACCCATCTTTTGGTCCAAATCATCTTCCACACACATATATATATATAATCAGTACCCGGTTTATATTAAGATAGCAAATCTTCAAACTTTAATGAACAGGCTTCAATATACTCTACCCTCTAACTCTTCAGCCATCCATACTATGAGCATGACAATAATATTGGCATCAACAAGAAATTTAGTGGTCCATCATCAGATTTTCAATGATATGGATGGGTAAAGAATTGGAGGTTGGAGTAGATTGAAGCCTGTCATTAAAGTTTGAAGATTTGCTATTAAATAAAAGCCGAGCACTGATTATATTTTATGTGTGGGAGATGATAATCTGGACCAACTGATAGGTGCTAGTTCAGGATTAAATACATATACTAGAAATCATTTATTTTTTTCACATGTGTGTGGTCATGTGTATAACTTATATGAGGTAGAGTGAATAGCTGAAGGGAGTTTGAATGTCTGTGTTCATATTCCCTAAAATTATATTATTAAATAAATTTCCTTTTATGCACTAGATTAAAATTTATTGTTAATATTTTTATTAATATATTTTATAATTTTTAAGATGTATTCATTTTTTTTTTAATCTAAAATTCCCTTAATTTTTTTTTACCTTAAATTCATTCTTTTATTTACTTTAACTGTATTTTATATAAATATATTTCTATCTACTAATAACTGATATTATTAATCCCTTTGGATAATCACTGTATTTCTATTGTAATAATATGTTTATCAGAACATATCTTTATGGATGAAACATTGCTTATTTATATAAAATATTCTTTATAAATTCAATAAAATAGAACAAGCTTGGGGGGAAATATATGGATGAAGAAGTATTTATGAATCTAGTATTTTCTGAAGGTTTATGGTGATGTTATATTATTAGATGTGATATGTTTGACTATTTCTATTATTTATGAGTGAATGTTGAATGTATAGAAAATTTTAAACTTTATTTTAACTTTCCAAATACAAACAACTTGTTAGTAATAGATAACATATTTGTGTGTTACTACTAACAAGTTGTTTGTATTTGGAAAGTTTAAATAAAGGTTTAAAATTTTCTATACATTTAACATTCACTCAGAGGTGATGGAAATAGTCCAACATATCACATCTATTTTGTGAATCTAATTTTATGAATTATTAAATTAATATTGTTAATAGCTGCTCACCATTTCAATTTTTAAATTTATTCTTCACTGAGAATTTAGATGTTTTAATTATAGTATTTATATTTCAAAATATAGTAGTAAAAATCTTGCAGAATTATATTTTTTTCATATAAATTAGACATCCTTTCTTATATTATACTATCCTAAATATTAAATTTTCTCACTCTTAATCCTAGTATTGTTCAATAGTACTTATTCATCTCATCCTAAATATTTATAGTATCTCTGATCACTGATACATCCTTTTTAATTGATGTATTTAGGATTTAATTAATTGAATCTTATAAGAGTAGATACATCTAAAAATTGGCAGATTGTTTTAAGATGTGTGGTTTATTTTCTATCTCATTAAAACAGGCAAAACTCACTATACATATTGCCACACACAGCAAGCTAGAGTAATCAATGGATGTTGTGTGTGGCAATATGTATAGTGAGTTTTGCCTGTTTTAACAACAGTTATACACAAGCATAAGAGGTGGTGATCATGTGATGTTTATTGGCTTTCTATCTCATTCCAATATTATTTTGTTTCAATCTTCTCTTACTTTATCTGGAAAGATACACATTTTTTTTCTTAATAAAAGCAATGATATTTGCAATTTTTATTATAACAACTGCATAATAATAATAGCTATGATATATTTAACACTGGTAGTAATAATCAGGTTTGTGTACTGTAAATATTGTAACAATAGTGATGGAAGTACATATTAAAATATTAGTAGCACTAGTAAATAGTAAATGTAGCACTAATCAAATAGTTTTTTC
This sequence comes from Epiperipatus broadwayi, assembly GCA_028023455.1. Taxonomy (NCBI): domain Eukaryota; kingdom Metazoa; phylum Onychophora; class Udeonychophora; order Euonychophora; family Peripatidae; genus Epiperipatus; species Epiperipatus broadwayi. The sequence continues at coordinate 1,238,149 of JAQFVV010012670.1, read as the reverse complement.
TTCCCTTCATTATCATTATTGTTAACCACATCAAGTCCTATTATTACTACTACTAGTAGTATTAGTACTTTATTGAGCAAAAAAAAAACAAGATTACAACAGTAAGTTACAAATGATACAGTCAGAATAGAATTGCAAATCAAATATATACTTAGATATAAACAGGTTACAGATTGATACCATATATACAGAAAGAAAAAAATTAAAAAAGTTACAGCTGATTATAGGAGTTACATGTGTATTACTATTAGTCTTCAAAGGACTCTACTTAACAAATCATGTTATGTCTAGGTTAACAGAAGTTATTATAGGTATGTACATTTTTGTGTCCAATTTTGTCTGTTCATTTACTTCATGTTATTGGGAAACAGTTCAATTGTTTGTACATTTTCTGTTTTTTATTTTATTCAATTAGTAGATGTTCAATTAGTAGGTTTTCTGTTCTGGAATTGTCTTTTAATCTTTGTTGTATGAACTAATTGTTTTTCCCAATGCACGAATTGTATTTCATCTTTTGGTTTGCTCAACTGTTCATTTATTTAGCTATAGTGCTGATTGATATCTCATTAGTGACTATGTGGCTGCATGTATATGTGGATTTACTATGATGTTATCCCTATTTCTAAATTGGGTTAGTTTGTTATAGAAGGTGGATAGATGGTGTCTCATGTTGTTACCCATTACAAAAGTACATCATCTGCACCAAAATACATATAGTACAAATGTTGCTGCCCTTAGTCTTGATATTGATTTCCCTTGTTATGCATTGATAATTTTTTTACTTGTAGTATTTGGCAGTCAATATGTACTCCACATTAGTTTTCTTATTTCTTCTAAGGTTGCACATTGATATATTAGATGTTGTAATATTTCTTTTTGGCAGAGCCAGCAGAATGGGTCAATTGTAATATACATTATTTTATGGTAGATGAAATAAGTTGTTGGCATTGCATATAGATTGAATTTTAAGATGAAGTCAAAAAACTTAGGCTCCAGTGCCCATTTTTTGTAATCATGTATTAGTTTTTTATTGTTTATTTCTAGCATTGGGGGAGGGGGTCATTATTGTTCTGCTTTTGGTCTATGAGAGTATAAACTTCCCAATAGGTGTATTTGTTTATGTATTGTTTGGATATTTTGTTTATTGTTTTATACTGGTAAATGATTGATGAGATATATAATTGATGTGGAGATGGTTTGTCTGTTAGTGTGATTTGAATTAGGCATTTCAGTTTTGGGAATTGCTTTAATGTGGTAACTACCAGGTTCCTTAGTTTTTGTATGCAAAAGGTGTCTATATCATGTAGTCCCAGATTATTTTTTACAAGGGATTTTACTAAGTCATTTGGTGACATTGCAACTGTTTTTTGAACCATAAGAATTGATTGCAGATGGATCTGATTTTTGATTTAAAGGCTTTATAAAATGATATGATGTGTAGGTAATACATATTTTTCTTATGATAAGTTGGTTTACTAGTTGTACTTTTGAATATATTGACAGGTAGGTTTTTGATAAGGAGCTGGTGATTCATTGAGCTTCATCTTTCAGCCTGTTCCGTATGTGACATCTCATACCTGTTACCCCCAGGTGAAAAGAGACTCCCAGGAAAACACTCAGTTTAGCTTGGTATATGTGTGTGTATAGTTTACTAGTAAATAGTGACCAGGCAATAGTCTTGCTTGCATTGAATTTTTAATTTGTATTTATTTGTATATTCTTGTAATATTTTCTGCAAAGTAGGTAAGTGCTTTTTTGAGGGCAGGAAAACAATCACATCATTCATGTATACTATGGATGTGACATGTTGCGTGGTACCAGGTATTGGTATCCCATGAAAGTTTGTTGTATTTTTTGTAAAAGAGGATTGAGGTATAATATAAATAATAGTGAACTGAGTAGGAATCCCTGCGAGATTGATTGTGTGAGAATGGATGATGATGAATTTCTTCTGTTGAGTGTTATGTGGATTTCACTGTTTATGAGCAGATTTGCTATTAGGTATAATTGAGTTTTTGGTATTGCAGTGTTTGCAAGCACATGTATAAGTATGGGAGTGTCTATTGAATCAAAAGATCCTTCAATTTTGAGTTGTACTGCTATTAGCCCATATTTATTTTTTTCTCTTACTGAGTTCAGAATTGTCTTAAAAATTGTTCTGCCTGGATTGTTGATGAGTTTTTGTGTATTTGAGATTAGTGGCATTATGTTTCTATTTTTTCTTCAATGATTTTTTTTCTATGATTTTGATTGTTAGTGATCCCATGGATATTGGGCAATGGTGCTTAGAGGGGGACTGGCTTTTGTTGTTTAGTTGAAGGGTACTATCATGATTGGATATATTCCTTTCATGGGTTGAATCTTTTGTGATAAATGATTTGCTAATTCACAGAGATATTGAGCTGTGTACTGATTGAGATGTTCGAATACAAACAGGGATATGTCAAGGCTTCCTGGATGACAGGTGTTTGGAATATTTGCTAGTTTTATTAGAAAATCATTTGTGTTAAATGGGGTTTTTGTTGCCATTGGACCAAATAGATCAAAGGAATGTCTGAGTGTCTGCCTTGCTTTCAGTTTTTGATTGAAGTGTTCATAGATTGGAAATATCATATTATGACCCTGAGTATGTCAGCTCATTTACTTGTATTATCATTGGCACTTCGATATTGGGTGGATTCCCCAGTACCCATTTTATGTATTCTCTGCTCCAGACATGTTGTATGACACATTCTGCTCTTTTTTATTTTTTAAGTAGTTTTTCAGGGTGTCACATGTGTTGTTACATGTGTGTGAGCTTGTATATATACTGTTGGGTGTGTTGTGATGGCTTAATCATAAGTATTCAGTTATAGAGCTCATTTGCAAGAGCTAGTACTTTGAAAGGTGATGGGTGTTTCATTGTTATGTGGCTAATATTGAAAGAAAGTATATTTAAGTATGCCAGGTATTTTTGTATAGGATTAAGATGCATTTTCTGAATTTTATTTACATATCTTCATTATTTTTTATATTATTATCTATTATTACCAGGGTTAATAACAATTACTTTTGTGGTAATTAAAACAATATTATTATTATTATTATTATTATTATTATTATTATTATTATTATTATTATTATTATTATTATTATTATTATTATTATTATTATTATTATTATTATTATTATTATTATTATTATTATTATTATTATTATTATTATTATTATTATTATTATCATCATTATCTATTATTAGATTTTATTTGAAAGTATTTTTAATATTATTGACTCTATTCATTTATTTAATTAATTTCATTTTTAATGACTGAAAATAGTATTTAAATTAATTAAATTGCATTATCATATTATTAAAATATATTATTAAATAAATAATGTAAATTTGATATATTAGGTTTATTATTATTTAAAGGAATTATTGATCGTATCAGTAGTGTAGAAATATGTATTTTTTAACTATCATTTCTTTGCATCTATAATTAATAAATGGCAGTTTTAATTTTTTTTTTGTACATTGATAGTTTTTTAAAAACAATTAATGAATATTAATGTCTATGTGTACACATAATAATTTTTGTTCATTATTGAATATTGTTCATTATTGAATAATGATCTAAAATTAAATATTTATACAATCTAATTATAAATAATAAACTAAAATATACACAAAAAAACTTAATAGTATTCTAAAAACATTTTTTCAAAAAAAATTTGTAATTTTTTTTTTTTTTTTACATCTGAAATTTCATTTAAGGTCTTGTTAAATAATAATAATAATAATAATAATAATAATAATAATAATAATAATAATAATAATAATAATAATAATTACAACAACAACATTACACTTTTGTAGATATAGAAGGCATTACATAAATACAGAAGACATATGCTGGTTGGGTCATAGAGAAACTGAAACACGAACATTTTCTTTTTACCTGCCCTGTATTTGATAATATTCATTCATCCATACCATCATTGTACAAACAAAAAAATTGTGACATTCAAACCCTTTTACAATCATTTATTAAGGGTAGCTACCCACATATTCGAGCAAGTACTTTTATATTGTTTTCACTATGGTGTACAAGATGCTCCTTCATGTACAACAATAATCCAAGGAGACATCCAAACACATTCTGGAACAAAATAGAACAGCTTTGCTTAAGGGATGAAAAAATTGTATCCCAAAAGATGTACACAGCAACTTGGTCAATATTACAACAGTGCTCAAAATTATAGAGGAAAAAAAAGAAAAAAAGAAAAAGGACTAATAAAAAACAGAACTAAGAGCTTTACAAGTGCACAAAACTAATTGGATGTATATATTTTAAAGAAAATAATGTAAACTCAAATTTGTAAATCACATGCATATCCTTTGTCTTTGTTAATCCCACCAATTACAATTTTCAACTTATTTATACTAACTTAATTCATCTGCATGTGGTAAAATAGTTATAAATGTAACCTTTTCTTGTTATATTCAATAAAGTTCTTTTGAAAGATAATAATAATAATAATAATAATAATAATAATAATAATAATAATAATAATAATAATAATAATAATAATAATAATAATAATAATAATAATGATGATGATGATAATGATGAAGTTTATTTATAATCAAAATAAAACTCCTCCCACTTTTATTTAAATAGAATCAAATGTTATTAAAAGTTTTTAAATAAATATCTATAATTGATATTAATCCTGATTTTTTAAACATATCAATTACTGTGATATTAAGATTATATATGTGTGCATACATTTTTTGTAAATAATAGATGGGGAATGTTTTGAATTTTAATCTAAATTATATTTTATAAGTTTTCATTGAATAATCATTAAATTGTTTTTGTTTATAATTTTAAAAGTATTTCTAGTATTATGATCTTTTTATATCAACATTTATTTTCTTTAGTCTCTTAAATATTGAAGAATCAAGAGTTTATTGTATTAAATAATTTAAATAAATAAATTATAATATACAATTAAAAGATTTTCACTGGCGTTTAGATATAAATAACTATACTTTTAATAAAATCACACTATCTAGTACTAGTATTTGTCCAAGCAACTTTTAAACGAAAAGTAAAATCTTTTTTCTTATATAAATTTATATATTATTAGACATAAACTAAAAATGGATCCACTATTGATTTAAAAATTGGTCAGCCAATACTATTACTAGATGGGATAATTTCAGCTATCAATGTCAGTGTGTAATTGGAACTAGGCTACACCTAGTTATTTTATTGGTGAAATTTATCTAGGAAATACATAGAGAAATCTATAAAATTATTGATATTTACACCTAAAAGCCTGTGAAAATCTAATTATTATCTATAATATAGTACAGAAGTCTTGTGTACTTGTGAAAACGTTTTTGGAATTGTGATTTTCAGTTTTCAAACATATAAAATATTAATGTCAGATATATTTCCTTTGTGTAAACTAGGATATAAACTAAAAATAGTCAAAAGTCGATCAAACAAATAATATTATTAGTTAGCTGATAATGATAATTGTTCATTAGTACTTTATTTAGTTACAACATAGCTAAAATTTATCTAAAGAATGAACTCTTTCTAAGCTCACATATTTTTGGTTTTGTTTATGATCTGAAATATTTATGGATAGCATTCGAATGGGATCCCTGTCTGCATTTCAATTTTATGTTGAATTATTCCATGATATGATAATGAATCTATATTTTTGTCATTAAATGTCAGGAATTATAAACTCATAAGAAAGTTCTAAAACTACAGAAATATTTTTTAAAAAAAAAAATGTGATGCTCGTTTATATATTTGGGAAGTAGAAAGGTAAGATTTTGTTATTTCTAAAGATTATTTGTTTCAAGATAAATTTTGTTTCTAAATATGTTTTTAACAATAAATATAAAGTATATTTTGTTTCTAATGTTTTTAGAAGGATTTAAATTTACATGGTTAAAAATAGGGGAGGGTGTATATTTTTCTAGCTAAAATAGACAGGTAAACATTTTAATCAATGATTATGTGCTGTCAGGTTGATATCAACGTGATAGTATTTCTTCAAAATGACTGATTATCTGTTTTGGCTTTTAAGCAGCTCAAAGACTCATTCATTTTAATAATGATGTAATCCAGCTACTCATTGTTTTTTATAATTTCTTTCTTATTAGCAATTGTTTCAAACACTTATTTTAATGTATTAGAATGTTTATAAGATCTTATAAAGAATTAATTTTAAAATGGATAACTGATAGATAAAAAAGGGGACCATTTAGTATTTTTTTAAAATATAATACTGAATTAAAATGAGCAAACAGTTTAAACTTCGTGACTAATTGTTCTAAAGTGCAAAATATAAAATGCGCTAACACGCACAAGCACACAAAGCTGAAGACAAATAAAGAAATATATATATATTATTTTAATATATACATTTAATTAAGTGGCTAAGCGCTTTCAAGATTCAGAGCCCTCATATTCATAGCCATTTTGTAAATAGATAAGAAATTGATTAGGGGCTATGTAAATTTATGCAAATGCGATAGTTACGTATTCCATTTCCGGGATATTTTGTAGCTAGAGTCTTTTCTATTTATGGCTTCGTTATTTCTAGTGATAAAGTAAGCGTCTTTTATCTTCCTTTTAAGATCATGTCGCTTTCTGCAAACCACCATTGGATCTCTAGGTTGGCAATTGTGACCAGCTGACGTGCAGAGCTGTGCAAAAACTGAACTACAAATGTCCACCAGTGCTTTGTTATAGGAGTATGTGTGTTGGGATAGCCTAGTGGACAGAGAGGTCCTGGTCTCGTCATAATATAATGATTTACAATATTTTTCAGAGCAGGTAATATTATAGACCCTCTGAGGTGTCAGCGAGGATGGTAGGCTGTCTTTTGGAGTTGGGAGGTGTGTGGAAGCATAAATGATATTTATTATTGAATATATTGTAAAAACTTTTATGCACGTTAAGCAGATAAGAGAGTAAAAGTCTTTGCTTGTCTGTGTTAGGGGCCTGATTATTGATTTTAGAGCAAAATTGTTTTATTTTCTTGTCAATTACTGAATTAAGGAATTTAAAATTTTTTAAAGATAATGATGTTAATAAAATTTCCCATTTCTGAATTTTCCAAATATATTTAAAAAGTAATTAGCGCCACTACAATGGTCAGTTTTAAAGTTGAAAGAGACTTCAGTTTAATGTAGTTAATTTTGAGAAAACTGATAAAATGTTTATTAATATACCACAAATAAAGATTTAATGTTAATTTATTAATAGACTGACCTTAGACACAAAAGCTCTAGTGAGCTGGTTCATAAAGATTTAATAGCACATATTACTGTTAAGGGACTTGTTCAATATCAACTCACATTAATGGAATGTTATCTTTTTACTTATAATAGATATTAACTTATTGACTGGTATTGCATGGCCAGACAGTTTTTCTATGGTCTTCCATTTGAAAATAGGTTGAAATATCATAAATGTTTATGCTGACATTATGCACGAGAACAAATTGAAGCATGGCAGGTGGAGGTGCTAATGACGACATTGAAATCAGGTTGAGACATTGTAAATGGATGTGCTAACTACTACATATAACACTGAAAGATGGTTATGCTAATCAGTGAGAATGAGAGCAAGTTAAAGCATAAAATATGGATATACTTATCATTATACATGAGACCAGGTTGATGCATGGCATGGCTAATCATTATATATAAAACAAAGTAAAACATGAGTGGATGTTATAGTTGAAATACACAGGCTTATATATACCTGTGACTATACATGTAATAGACAGGGTATGAGCACAGATTTTCACATGACCCACCTCTCTCCACACTATCTCATAACACTGATACACTTGAACACACATATGTTGAAAAGATAAATAATCACCAATATACGTATTTCATGCTAAACCAGCAATCATCAGTTGGTCCAGATTATGAGTGGATGTTATAACTACTGCATATGAGGGCTTAATGCTTTCGCGTTAAAGAGATATTGAATACACATCTTTATGATGCAATTTGCGTCTAATATTCGGGGGGGAAATAATAATCAGAAATTCAATTAATTTTATGTTCTAATAATCAATAACATGTTTTGTTTTGGATTGTTGTTTTTTAAACTTCAACATTTAGCTTTTATCCCCGGTGTCAAGTATTTGATCTTTGTAGAGAGAAATAATATTTTAGTTAAATTATCTTAAACATAGACACAAGCCTAGCATTAAAATTCCAGAGTAGGAATTTTTGTTAAACCACCTAATTGTCCAGATTTTTTTTTTCATATTATCCCTAATTACTTACACCTCTTATTAACCTGAAATTATTTTATAAATAATCTACTTTCTGTTGATGAGACTTTGAACGTCACCTTTACAGTTTTTTATTATTAATAGACATATTGTTCCGAAGTGGGACTTACTGCCGTCTTTATTTTTTGCTATAAAGATGAAAGTTGGTTGGAGATGATAATCATAATCATTAATTTGTTTCTTAAAAATATACAGAAAATTTTAAAGTAAAAGCCGGGAAATCTTCTTTAATTGTCACTAATAGTCAGAACTACTCGTGCTGAAGACGAGAGGGTCACTAGCAACTTAATGGCCCAGGGAAACAGTCTATATTTAATCAAGACGAGAAAAAACAACTGTTTTTTTTTTTTAAAAAAAAAAAGTTTAGTAAAAGTTTGATTAAAAAGCCAAATATTTTTTTAAAGCAAAACAAAATAGGCTTAATCAAGATTAGTTTTAAAAGGAATATGTAAAATTGAAACAACACAAAACGTGCATGTCAATGAATACACACACACTTAAATCCCATCTCTTTCTATATACTTAGAACGGAAAAAATCAATGCTAATATATTGTAATTAAAGAAAATTTGAACGCAGACTCTCATGCTTCCTTCAGCTATCCACTCCATCTTATATAACCGATACACATGACCACATACCCGTGAAAAAGATAAATGATCTCTAATACACATATTTTGTGCTGAACCAGCACTCATCAGTTGGTTCAGACCATCATCTCCCACACACACATATATAATGAGTTCTCGGTTTATATTAAGATAGCAAATCTTTAAATTTTAATGGACAGATTTCAATTATCTCCACCCTCCAACTCTTCAGTCACCCATATTATTGAAAATCTGATGATGAAATGTTCAAACTCTTATTAATGCCAATACTGTTGCCATACCTCAGTGTATTTAAATGGACATAGTAAGGTCATATATATGAGGGGGCAAAGTGACTTAAGGCCAACATGGGTATGGCATCACTATTGGCATCAACAAAAGTTTGAACATTCCATCACCACATTTTTAATTATATGGATGGCTGAAGAGTTGGAGGGTGAAGAGGATTGAAGTCTGTCCATTAAAGTTTAGAGATTTGCTATCGTAATATAAACTGAGCACTGATTATATATGTGTGTGTAGGAGATGATGTTTTGGATCAATTGATGAGTGTTGGTTCAGCATGAAATACGTATGTTGGAGATTATTTATCTTTTTCACATGTATGTGGTCATGTGTATCGATTATATAAGATGGAGTGGATAGCTGAAGGAATCTTGATAATCTGTGTTCAAATCCCCTTTAATTAGAATGGAAAACTAACATTGATAATAAAGAATTGCAATATTTATCTTAAGAATATAAATATAATTGCCCCCCCCCCAAAAAAAAGGCCTTTTAGAAAATTTATTTAACACTGAACTTTGAAAAAATCAAGACTTTTTATTTATTGCCAAGACATATTTATTCATTTGCATCATCTTAATAATCGAAATATATCAAGTGAGAACAATTTGGAATTTTTATAAAAATCCTGTAATTTTTTTAAATCTATATGTTTTTAAAAATGTTAAAAATTGTTTTAATAAAATAGGATCATTTTATTTAACATGTTGGTATTTTCATATACACCTGGGTCTCATTTTATGCTGATTATTTTAATGCGATTTTGAAGTTATGTGATTCATGTTTCTTCTTAATATCTTTCATATTTCACTATATTTATTAGATATCAAGAAATTTAAATTATTAATAACTTATTTTGACTTGAAATACTTTTTTTTTCAAAAATATAATGTTATATTAGCAGCTAATGTGAATATGGTCTGAAGCTATATTTAGAATCTTAGCTTTTATGTAAATAACCTACTTATATTAATGAGTAAATAATAATAATAGATTTATATGTACGTATAAAAATATTGCAATAAATATTCAAAAAATTTTAACTTTTAAAACATATTTTGTTAGATATAACAGAAACAAATATTTTTTTAGATTTTTAAAATAAATAATAATGAAGATTTTATTGATTTTATAAACTGAAAATAATCTTTCTAATGATAATCTTTTGTTTTGATTGCAATCTCATTTTTTTAATATAGAAATAGCACAAGACTGAAAGTGGTGCTAGTTGTACATCATGTCACGAATCTGATGTCTTACTAGTTCACAAACGAACACAAATTGTCAACTAGTGGTAATGATTAAAATATATATGGAAAAAATGTAAAATTAAATACTGTAGTTAATAAAAAAAGTAAAAAAAAGTTTGTCTTGTATTTTTTTTTTTTCAAATATTTGAAATTTTTTATTAGTCATACTTTATTTCCTTATTTTTTTAATGCAAATTTTAAAGTAATTTTTCCTTGTTGCTTTGCTTTTATGTGGATTTCTGAAAATTACAGCATCTATCCCCCATTTTTCAAGGTAAGTTACATTTATTTTTGTGCGTGTTCTCTGAGGAACCTGTCTACCGCATAAAACAAGATTCAGGTGTATTTCATTTTATACATTGTTAATTAATTATATTTCATAGTTCTTTTGCTTAGCATTTCCATTTATAGACTGCATCCTAAACTTAACTAAGATGTGAGATTGTTTTTTTTTTGTTTTTGTTTTTCAAAATATTTTGGTTACTATTGACAAAGCACTTAAAAAATTAATTATTTTTTATCATATCTCATATGTCAACATTTTTACAGTAATAATATTGTATTTACGCTTTGTTTTTGATAAACTGAGTATTTCCATTTATAAGTGATTATAAGAAATAATTCATTTTTAAAATCACTTTTTCTGGTCTAAGTTTGACATTCTTAATGTCCAAAAAAAAAAAAAAAAAAGTCTATTAACAAAATTTTTAGAAATATTTCAAAATAAGGGTTCAACATTTTGAAACTTTTTTTCCCCATTTATTCTTGTTATTGTTATAAGTAAAAAGTAGTGATGAAAAATATAGATATTACATAGTGCCTATTGAAATAAAATTGTTGTTTTTTATTTTATTACGTTTCAAAGATATTTAATGTGAGTTAAATATGTAACATTGATTATGATTTTAATTTCCTAAAGCATATATTTTTATATATGCTAATATGATTGTGAAATACATGTGATTAATTATTTAGTTTTATTAATTTTGTATTGCAAAATTAAGATTCTACTATAATTTAATGATAAAGAACTGATTAAATATTAAAACATTGATGAAAAGGTATAGAATTAGTCAAGATAAAGAAAAACAGTAGTTTCAGTGCCCAAAGGAATAAAACACTTGATTTGCGTTGTTAGCCGAGAGGTATCGCAGCCGCCATGCAAGCAAGTAGTTGGTTGCAGACGGGTGTGGGTTCGCGTCCCGGCAGATGCTATGACATATGAAAAAAACACTTCTTTTGCAAATAATGAAACTCTGGTCATGATATAACAATATTTTTCATTTTACAATCACTGGCATTTATGTGACTAACTCATATCAACTTGGGAATTTTATCATCCACATAATAATAATTAAACATCCCTATACTGGTCAATGCTATATGGCTCATTTGACTGTTTAGGAATTGGCTAACCTATTTGTGACAGAAACAATTTCCAAATGTATCCAACTTCGGTTTATTTGAACTTTATGTTTGTGACTATCTTAAATTAGTGTACTAACCACCTTGTAGCACACTGTTGTATGCTGTATACAATTTAAAATGTTTAAAGATAATAATGTAAATGAATAAAAAGTTCTAAGCTTTATAAGATAAATGAAAATACCCATAATTAATATAGATTTCTTTTTCTTTATTTTACATTACGAATGGCAAAAATAATTTTTTATCTATACTATGACTCATTAATAGAGATATTATTTTTAAAATACTGTTATTAGAACTTTAAAATCGTGAAACTAAATTATAAAATCAAAAATGTAATTAGTTCACCCCCCCTCCCAATAGTATTAATTCATTAATAAATTTATTATTATCAATTCTATTATGCATTATCCCGAAAGCGCTTAGCTTATCAATTGTTATGTATAGCTTCATTAATTGTGTATAAAACGCAAGCTTAGTATTATGCATTAATATAAATTTCTGTCAATAAGGTTTATTAAAATAATTTAAATGCTCTAATCTGGCTTTAATGGAATCTTTCACAATTGTGCAGAGCGTAAGTATATTAGTAATATTGGGCTGTTTTCTACACATACTATTAATACCATATATATTTTAATCTTATGTTTATTATCTTATTTCTCAATAATTATAGATATCAATAGAGGACCTCTTTTTTGGTTTTGAATAAGAGTGCTATATCAAAATTATTATTATCTTCTCATTTTTTATAAAGCAAAATAAAAACATTATTGTTAATTACTTAGGAAACATTGTTTCTTTTCTTTTTTTTAATTTTATAAATTATCAAAATTCCTCTGAGTTTTTTAATTGCATTTTTAAAATAGATAAATCAAATCATTCTTATGATGAAAAATTGCGTTTGTTTTTAAAAAATATTTTAATTTTTTTTAACCCAAGTTTTTATGTGAATCAACATTTTTTTTAAAATCCTGTCCCAATTCTCTTAGAAACTTATTCATTACAATAAGTTCAAAACAATTTTTTTAAATTTAAAAAAAATAATTCACAGACAATTTTTATTAATATTTTAATAATAAATAAATATAATGAGCATTTTTTTTATATATATGTTAAAGCGTCGGCCGGGAAGCGAACCCGGTAACTCTGCTTGGAAGGCAGCTATGCTGACGACTCAGCCACCATTTTTGGATCTTATATAATCAAATTGTGAGTATAATAAAAATGTTAAAAAATTAAAATAAATAATAATAATTGAAAAAAAAATCTAAATTTTAATAAACTTATTAACTTCATATACTCAGAAGATCAATAGATATATTTAATGATCTTTCTTAAACTGTACTAAAATGTAAAATTATATTCCACTAAAATGAGTTGGCGATCAATAATTGGCTTAACATTGAAAGCCATATTAGCAATTTTAAATATTAATATCATAATAATTATAAATTATTCACATATAACTGTAGAATATAATTATATATTTTTATACACATACATACAAATTTACTCCATACGGCGAATTTAGTTGGTTCACCAAAATATTTTATAATCAGAAATCTCATATATGAAACAAGCTATTATAATGATTTGCTATGGGGAAAAAAAATTTTGCCCGAGGTGTAACATATATAATAAACATTAAAAAAAGACATTGTTTATTTACTTATTTAAAAAGGTCAGTTACTTCTTTAAAGGTCATGGTCAGGTAATGATATATTTAAGTGTTTTTTAGTAGCAATGGTGCCATCCAGCTAGTGGTACCATTGTTGATACTAGTACCAAAATCTAATTAAAACAAAACTTAAAATGAAAAAATAACAATTAATGAATAAACAATTTACTAAAAATATTATTATTTTTTAAAAAAGCTAATCTTTGTATAAATATAATATCTGCTATAGTTTGTCCAAGTCACTTTGTTACACACAAACTCACCTGTTGTCAATAAGTTTGATTAGAGTAGAATATATTGCAATAGTAACTTCCTGTTATTATTAACTTAATTATAGGAATACTCTAAAATACTTTTATCTCTAATGAAACTATTTATTAACCTAATATAAAATGTATTTGACTATTTTAATATGTATACGTATACATATATACTATTTATATATGTAAACTTTAAATAATACATACCTTAATGTTACGCTTTTAAGTAATCGCCAGATTTGAAATTGAAAAATAAATGATTTTATATATACCTGGGTCTCGTTTTATGCGATAGATAGGTTCCTCAGAAAACACGCGCAAATGAAATCGTGCAAAAATAGACGTAACTTACCCTGAAAAAGGGGGGATACAGACTGTGATTTTTCAAAAATCACGTAAAGGCAAAGCACCAACATAAAATTACTTTAAAATTCGCGCAAAAAAAAAAATAAGGAAATAAAATATGACTAATAAAAAATTTCAAATTTGAAAAAAATTGATACAAGACAAACTTTTTTTAACTATAATATTTAATTTTATTCAAAATAATATATTTTTATGCATAATTTACAGTAATTTACATTTTATTATACATTTTAATTATTATCGCTATTTGCTGACCAACAGGTTCATTTGCAAACTGGTAAAAAATCAGATTCTTCACAATAGGAAATACAACTAGCACCAGCATCACTCTCATGTTGTGTTAATGGTTTTCTGGTGACAACATAATTAGTAATTAATTTAACAACTAAAAATTAAATTCTTATTTTTGTCTTTAATTTTTTAATTTTCAATTTTAATTATGCCCACTGCTATTACTCACCTTTTAAAAATAAACTTGCAGACACTAAATGATTAATAATTGATTACGTTCTTTTTTAAAAAGCAAAAACAGAATGTGATTTAAAATGCAAAATTAACACGCACAATGTTTGAACAAATTTACATTATAATCTTGTAAAATTTAATATGTGTATACATAAAATGTGGAAATCATGATTTTAATTTCATTATTGCATAAAATCTTACTATTATAAAGCACTGAAAATATTGAAATTACTAAGATGAAAGTCGAATTCCAATAATGTGCTATTACTTTCAATATGACGTAAGTGCACGAAATTTATTATTTAAAATAATAGCGCATTATCGGAGTTCGACTTCCGGAGAAACGTGAATCACTTAACTTCAAAATCACATTAAATCAATCCACATAAAAAGAGACCCAGGTGTATATATTTTTATTATTATATCTTAATATTATTGATAACAATGAATATTTAAATTAAGCATGAAAATATAAACAAAGACACGTGAGGAGATAATTCATTCGGTCTCTTGTTAAAAAAAAGAAAATGCTTTCTTTTTAAATAACTTTTTCTTTTATAAAAACATTACTATTCTACTTTGGAATTGAATTTAACTGTTCTAAATTAAAACCTATGGATTAAGACCTTATTACAGGGAAAATATTTTAATTTTCTTTTAAATCTACAAAAAGAATAGCAATATAAAAAGAAAAGAACATCTGTTTGAATTTTTGGAATCAACGTTATTTAAGACTTCATTATTTTACATACATATATATATTTAAAATAATTATATATATAAAAAATCTTACAATGGTCTGTGAGTAGAATAATTTTGTATCGTAAAGGTTTCGAAACCAACTTTCGTGCTAATTTGAGATATTTGTTGTATAGAACGTCTAATAATAATAGAAAAATAGAGAATAAGAACATCAATCTTCGAAGGATATATAATTTATCTTTTGTCAACCAAATCATTGGATAATATTAATAATTTATCAATTTAAGATAAATAAATAATTGCTATACCAATGGATTTATATACTTCGCAGGAGAACTCCATTAGGATTATGAACTACAGACTTAATGATCCATTCTTAACTCAGGAAAATAAGTTTTTCTTTGTTTATTTATATATATTATATTATTATTCATATTACTTTAATATGTTTAATTTTATTATTATTATTTTTTATATTTCAAATCTGGTATCATTTCATTTCTAGTAGAAATATCCAAAATTAATTTTACAAACGTAAATTGAAAGTTTAACAAACTTCATCAAAATTAGATGAAGTATAAAAAAAAATATTATTTAACAGATATTAAAAAGAAGATTATTATATTTACTATATAATATAATACACATATAATGTATTTATTTTATTATAAATACATATAAAATAAGTTGTACAATTGTAAATATTACTTACATAATAATAATTATGAAACATATGAATAAAGACTGTAAATAAATTAATAAGTTATTTAAATTATTAATTTTTAAATTTATATATTGTTTTATATATCTGTTAATTTAAATTATATTCTTATTTTTGAAAAGTTTATTATAGTATGAAATTTTATCATAGGGTATTGGATGGGAATATTATTTATTAATCTTTTGAAATGATAAAATTCAGCCTTATTATTTTCATTAATATTTTATTTATCCTTTACATTATATTTTTTATTGTTTTTTAAATACTATTGAATTATTAATTTGATCTCTCTGTCTAATCATTATTATATTATATTATATATTTATAAATAAATACATAATCATTATTAGTTACAAAACAATTATTATATGTATATATGTTAATATTACAAACATCATATAAATATCATTTATTAGTCAATGCTTATATAAAAGCATATTAGATAATGACTTGTTTAAAATCACCCCTGAAAAGAACCAAATGCAAATTTCCCATGAGTTTGAATATTGTGGCATAATGGTGACTGAAAGAGGGATGAGAGATGGATGAACTAGTCTAAATTATATCAAAATATATTTAATAATTATTGAGCTAGCATAGTAAAGATGTATGTAATCATAGACTTAGCATTTCATCGTTTCATTTCCAGCATTCTACCTGAGGACCTAAAGTCCGATTGTAGTGAAATGCACACTCTCTTTCTGGTGAAAACCGACATCCTGTTATAATATGTTGTTTACTGCAAATGTGCAATATGTTTTAATATGCATATATATAAAATCCAAGTGCTTTTTATGAATATATAAATTATGATTATAGTATAAATAATAATAATAATAATAATAATAATAATAATAATAATAATAATAATAATAATAATAATAATAATAATAATAATAATAATAATAATAATGCATTTATTAATAATAAATTGATGACATATATATATTTACTATGTATGTATTCATTCATTCACATTCAAAAAATAAAAATAATTAAAAACTTATTGTACTGTATCATTTGTTACTTTTTTAAATAAAATTGAAATTAATAGCAAAGTGTCAGACTTTCATCACAATTAAATATATAAAGTATGATATCCTTTTTCTTCAATAACTTTTTCCCCTATGGAAATGTAATAGCAATCTTATTATCAAAAGACTACAACCTTTCTAATTGTTCTGATACTTTTAAGTCAGTATCAATTTCAGCTGTTACTCATTTCAGATTCTTAGTTAAACTGTTCAAACTGTAAGCTTCCTATACAATACAAGAATAATTTATAGTTCTTTTTTCTGTCAATATTAAATTGATAATTTTCATTTAATTGCTTAAGAAAGATACTTTGTTTTGTTTTGTTTTTAATTTTATAAAACACTTAGCTTTATATTTAGAAAATATTATTTATTACACAAAAGACTGTACTATATCAAAATTTGGAAAGGATAAAAAAGGAATAATAAATTATCTGCACCTTCAATGTAACTCAACAAAATATTAATAAATGTGATCATGTACAACACCCCAAAATAAAAAAATAGTTACTGTCATATTGTAAAAATTATTCACTTTATGAATTATGTTTATATTTTTTGTTTATTTATAATTTTTGTGGATAGCATTTATAATTGAGATAATGCATATTGATATAGCATATATTGTGGCTTTATTATATATAATAAAAATATTTCAAATATTGTGATTTTTTTTTTAGAAAAAAAATAATTTTATAATTTACAATATCCATTTTGAGTTGTCTATATTAAACAAGATTGATATTCTGCTGAATCATGATTTATTAAATCAAAATGAAGAAGAAAAAATATAAGTTAACATAATGCACATTTTAAATTTTATTTTGGATAAACATTACCTTTAGCAGGACAAAACATAGAATTCTGGTGGAGTAATTTTAATCTGTTTTTTTTTTCAACTTTTGTTACCCCCCCCCCCCTATAGTTGTAAAGTTGGTACTTTGACAATATCTGTAATCATAAACTTGATTCTTTGACAATATCTGTAATTATAAAGTTGGTAATTAATTTTTAATATTCTTCTAAAGGCTAATTTCACCCAAAATGCTATCATAATAAATTTAATATTTTGCCTATAAAACTGAAGGAAGAAGGGTCATGTGTAATGAAATTAATAATCAATTTATATGATTAAAATATACTATACATAAGTTGAAAATATCACTCGTTCAATTTTTAGTCAATATTCTGATAATTTATCTGAAGAAAGATTTCTGGTGTATCTAAGATAATGAAGATTTTCACCACAAATGTAAAAAATGTTAGCAAAAAATAAAAAAGTCTAAAAAGCATTGTTAGCCGAAAGGTCAGCGCAGCCACCTTGCAAGCAAGCAGTTGTTTGCAGACAGTTGTTGCGAGTTCGCCTCTCAGCCAATGCTATAACATATGGGAAAAAACCCAATTAATCATATATAACAACAAGGTGCAAATAATAAAATTTAAAATGTGTACATTATCTAAAAAAAAAAAAATTATTAATTTGTAATTAATATTTTTGTACCTATAAAAATTTTAATTTTTTCCATACAATAATGCATCTTAAGTGCAAAAAAAGGAACTATTTCATCATTTACATGATTAAAACTATAGTAATCAGCAGTACATTACATTTCTTGATCTAACTTTTATTTAAAACTGTATTTATGTAAAAAAATGAAATATTGATTAAAGGAAATTGTTAACAGTATTGCAAGGGAAAAAGTCAAAGTTTCATTGGTTAGATAATTACAAAAAAAAAAAAACAAATGTTGATAAAACACAAATTTCACCAAAATAAGTCTTCTGGCATTCATTGATTGCTCTTGTTGGCACAAGGTGGCACTACTGTATGGAGAGTTTTGTCTTGTTTAATAACAATTATGTGCTAGTATGAGATAGTAAAATAAGGTTAACATTACCATTAGCAGGCCGAAACATAACACTCTGATGGAATAATTTCAAATTACGATGTATAATTCTCAGCAATACATATAATAATAAATTCCACAAAAATAGTATCACTATTGCAAAGAGTCCTGAATAAAAATTCCTGCAGATAGGATGAAAATAAGGCATTGTTGGTGGAAAATTGCCATTTTAGCTTATGCTTTTCACACATCCATAGATTCTCTACATTTTGTGCATGGATATGTCTGTCACCTAAATCCATGAAGTTCTGCTGGTGCACAACAACAGAATGCATATATGCGCTATCATAAATTCTGCCTAGGTTGTTATTTGCAGCCCACCGTCCATACTGATATGGTTTGCTGGGGAAAAAGCCATTTCTAATATAATGACATAATCTGCATTGCCATCTAACACCATCTATACCTTCAGCATATCTCACCAGTGAACACTGTTCATTGCAATGCTGACATAAGACACTATTCTTTAGCAATTGCTTCCTCGAGAACTACCTTATTGCCAATTCTGGAGTTTGAAGTTCCTCCATCAACTGCCATGAATAGACAGAAGATTTAATATTTCATTTATTGGCATGATAAGTGTTATATGATTATGCCTGCCTTAGCCTTATTGTAGTTAGTCATAAAGTAATGTGATTTTCACATGAGTTCTCTGAATGAATTTCAAACATCAAGTGTACATACTGGGGATAAGAGTATTCCAGATAGAGAGAGATTTTAAATATTTTCTCTTACCGCTCTCATTAATAAGAGCTTGTTCAAGCTATTGGTACACTCTCTATATTGTATATGTCATTTATATTTGTAATCCATGAAAATCTTCATATCAGCATATATATCATATTTTAAAAAGAAAAAGCAGTTGAAAAAGACTACTTTATTTATTATTTTATGCTTTTTAAAAATTATAAATTATTGTGATTAATATATTTATTTATACATTTTTCTTTACTGTTTATATTAACTATATATATATATGATCAATAATTCTTAATAAATTTACTGCATTAGTAAATAATGTCATAAATTACATGTATTTGATCAGTATAAAAATATAGGAATGCATATCAACATGTGTCAT
Source organism: Epiperipatus broadwayi (assembly GCA_028023455.1). Classification (NCBI taxonomy): domain Eukaryota; kingdom Metazoa; phylum Onychophora; class Udeonychophora; order Euonychophora; family Peripatidae; genus Epiperipatus; species Epiperipatus broadwayi. Next base: position 1,218,034 of record JAQFVV010012670.1, on the reverse strand, counting down.
TATAACCAGCAATATTTTTTTACTTTAATATTACATATAAATTATTTAATTTTTATCTTTTCAGTTTTATACTTATAATTGATACTGGGTATTCATTCACCCATTCTATTTCTTTTTTTTTTTCATTTTGTGTACATCACTTCTATTCTAATGCATCTCTTTAGTTATATAGCCTTACATCATTAATTTTCAAATAGCACTAATTTTAAGATATTTTTTTTAAATTTATAAATACACCTGGGTCTCTTTTTATGTGGATTTATTTAACGCAATTTTGAAGTTACGCGATTCATGTTTCTCCAAAAGTCGAAGTCCGATAATGTGCTATTACTTTAAATAATAAATTTCGCGCACTTACGTCATATTGAAAGTAATAGCATATTATTGGAATTCGACTTTCATCTTAGTAATTTCAATATTTTCAGTGCTTTATAATAGTAAGATTTTATGCAATAATGAAAATGAAATCATGATTTCCACATTTTATGTATACACACATTAAATTTTACAAGATTATAATGTAAATTTGTTCAAACATTGTGCGTGTTAATTTTGCATTTTAAATCACATTCTGTTTTTGCTTTTTAAAAAAGAACGTAATCAATTATTAATCATTTAGTGTCTGCAAGTTTATTTTTAAAAGGTGAGTAATAGCAGTGGGCACAATTAAAATTGAAAATTAAAATATTAAAGACAAAAATAAGAATTTAATTTTTAGTTGTTAGATTAATTACTAATTACGTTGTCACCAGAAAACCATTAACACAACATGAGAGTGACATTGGCACTAGTTGTATTTCCTCTTATGAAGAATCTGATTTTTTTACCAGTTTGCAAACGAACCTGTTTAACGGCAAATAGCGATAATAATTAAAACGTGTATAAAAAATGTTAATTACTGTAAATTATGCATAAAAATATATTGTTTTGAATAAAATTAAATATTATAGTTAAAAAAAGTTTGTCTTGTATCAATTTTTTTCAAATTTGAAATTTTTTATTAGTCATATTTTATTTCCTTATTTTTTTTTACGCGAATTTTAAAGTAATTTTATGTTGGTGCTTTGCTTTTACGTGATTTTTGAAAAATCACAGTTCATATCTCCCCTTTTTCAAGGTAAGTTAAGTCTATTTTTGCACGATTTCATTTGCACGTGTTTTCTGAGGAACCTATCTATCGCATAAAACGAGATCCAGGTGTATATAATTTTAAAATTAAGTTTAGGATTTATTATAATAAATTTTATCTATTATAAAACTTCTCTCATCCTTTTTAACAAAAATGAATACACCTGTATATAATTAAATACAATTTTCACCTTTATTTGTGAATTCACTTTCCATGTTTTCAGTAAACAATAATTTGAAAATAAAAAATTCAAATTTTTAAATTTGAGTTCATAAGTTTCACTTGTGTACCTGCTCTGTTTAAGCAGAATCATAAATTATTTTTTAATTTGGAAATATATTCTGCACTCAGCACAAGACCAAAATATACTAAGTTAATTAAAAGTGTGAATTCTTGATTTATTATTCTATCTTTTTCATAATTACATTATTCCACTTTTGTATTAATTATTATTTTTGATGTTTTAATATGTATGTGCACACTTAAAATGTAGATTATATAGGATTCAGTATTATCTTTAAACTCTAACATTCATGTGAAGATTTGAACTAACTGAGCATATATACAGAAAGATTACTGTATATAAGTGGACATTAAAAAAAAAAAAAAACATTAATTATAATTTCTTAAGGTTGTAAATACCTTTCAATTTGATAAATCAAACAAAAGAAAAGTTTTTAAATGTACTTTTAAAATATAAATTAAAGTCTCTAGCTAATTATGTTCTTTTGATATAAAACTTTCAAATAAAGTAAATTTCCATACATTTATTTTATATAAGATGATAAAATTAAAAGCAAATCATTTGAAGCAAATGGGAAAAAATCAATTTTAGAACATTCAAAAAAATAAATATAAAGCAAATGACACATGAGTAAACGCTGAAAACTAGGTCAATATTGGAAGAAAAGCACTTTTTGATTATGGTAAAAAATTAAAGATGATTTAATTTAATTAGAGACAGATCGAATAAAGGATTAATAATGATGACCATCATAAATTCTGATATGAGTACTATCTATTTTGAAATCTGCCCACTAAGGTTTGACTTACAATCATAGAAGTTTTCAAATTGTATTAAATATTAATATTTGTAGATAAATTTCAGTTTATTTATTGCAATCATTTAACTTGATAGCTCTATATTAAATAAATTATATAATCAGTCATTCAAGAAAACAATTGACACAGTACTTTTATTCAGCTATAAAGAGAGCATATTTTTTATATTATTTATCAGAGACTCCAGCTTCAACATTAACTCTGATTCATTCTTGTGGGTAGAACACAGATCTCTCAACGAATAAGGCAAATAGTTATAATATAAAATTAATTTTTCAAATATATAGATAAATTATAGCAAACATTTCCTTGTGCCTTTTACTTTGATCCCACTCAAATATTAGAGATAATATATTTCAAAATACTATTTTTATTCTCTTTTAATAAAAATAATTACAATACATATATGAAGCCTTTTAAAATTAAATAACAGCAATGGAAAATGATCTTTTGTGTTTATGATAAGTATAACATCAAGGTGAGCAAATTATCAGTTTTATAATAGGAGGAACTAGCAAAAAATTATCATTCAGATTGATCTTAAACTAGACATGGGAGTGAGAAGATGAGATTATAGAGACCATGTTTACTTGCAAACTTCATAAAGAATGGCTAAAGTAACAATTACCCCAGGCAATAAAGCAAAGGTCAGATTTAATAATTTTAATAAATGTCTCACTATCAAATACAAAATTAAATAGCCTTTAGAAGGAAATGTCATAAATAGAGGGAAAAATTAAATAATGTTTAACTATATTAAATCTATAAAGTCTTATTTTAAAAAATCAAATATATCATAATTAGTATTATTTGCTCATTTTGAACATGTATCTTAATTTATTTTAAAAAAAGATTATATTTTACACATACACACCTTTAATTATCATTCAATGTAAATTCATTAAAAATACACTTTTTTCCATAGACTGATGGAACTAACCGCACTAAAGTATTAAAATCTAACTGTTGACAAATAATGTTAATTCATAAAAGCAAATATATGAATGTCATAGAAATATATGTTATAATTTTAAAGACTCAACATTTTTCGAATCTTTATCCGAATGCAATCTTTTACCACATTCACATTTTTTTTATACAAATACTATTACTGGGTATGCATATCTATGCGCGCGCGCATACACACACATTAATTAGTTTCATCGTTCTTGAAAATTGTTTTGGAAATTAAATTTTCGTAAATTCTAATCATAAATAATAAATTAAAATATATATACAATAATTTTCCCAAAACATTTTAATAATTCATTGCTAATGCATTATTTTCAAAATTTTCTTATCTCCAGATTTTTATTTAGGGACCAGAGATCGTACTTGGGATCCCAGGATCGATTATGGCGTTCTAATTTTTTATGAAATCCTGAGCAATAAAGCCTTTTCTTTAATTGCTAAAAAAAAAAAAAATTTAATGTATTCACTCTGCATAACTACTCCCCCCCACACACACACACACAATACTACTTTAATTGGCTAAAATTAGTTTGCAGTTGTTTTCTTTGATTCAATCAACTTTGAATCAATGAGAGTTGATCAAATAAAACTCATCAATAGTCCCATAGTCTTAGACTCTGAACACATTTAATTCCATAGTTAAAGTGAAGCCAATTATCAGTAAAAGATTTAGAGGGCTGATAGAAATATTTTACTGGGGCCTGGGTTAGTTTTTAATAGCTCTGCCTGCCAATGGCACAATATTAGAAATAGAAGTGATCGTTTTGAGTTGTTTATAATTTTATCATATCTTTAATTTAATAAAAAAAAATATTTAAAAGAAAACAGATTGGTACTTCCCCCGTAACTGGAATCATTTGATTTTTTATATATTAATTTGTTGTTCCCAGTCTCCAAATGAATTTTGCCAAATATTATTTCAAATGCTGATATGTTCTGTTATCAATTTCTGGGACTGATTGGTGAACTTACAAAATGGAAGAACTGGAAAAGGCTGGATTTTAACATTTTAAAGTCAATCATCACTAAAGTTTTATTGACCCTGAGCATCGAGTGAATATGGAGATCTACTAAGTACTGGGAAAAAATGACATGGAGGAAAAGCACGACAACATTTGAACTCATATTTGCCACATTCATTTGAAGAATGGAAGGATGGCAACATATTCAAGACACTTTTAGATGCAATTGAAATTGCCTGGTTTCCAGAATCGAAATTATAGATGATATTTTGTGTATATATTGGAAAAAAAAGAAATAAAATCAAATGGTTCCAGATAATAGGACAGTATCACAAGATCTTATGTATAGATTTATTTATAATACAAACAATTTGTTTTATTTTTAAAGAGCATTTTATATTCTGAATGATTGTATTAAAGTAAATAAATACTAATGAATGATGCAATTTAGGTACAAGAATGACTCATTGTTTATGTTCAGAATATTAAAAAATCACCTATTTTAAACAATGACTATGGTTGGCTAAATTTGGCAGTTTTATGGCTCTTGCTAAATATATGCTAAGAATTTGAATCAAATGAAAATCTATACCCTTAAAACAATTATGTGATGGTGATAGTAAATCTATGAATATTTCTTCCTAAAATTGTCATATTCGTTTTCCTAGTGCATTTGAGTTTTATTACATTCAAGTATGTCCAATTGATTTTAGTATAGCTATTGTCAATCTCATAAAATATTTATTTATTTTATGATTATAATAAAAATATTGCTTTGTAGAAGTTAATTCATGACAACTATATTTGCTAGGGACAGCTCTACTTTTATTCCCCGTCAAATAATTATTGATCAGTCCAAAATGCAAGATGAATAAATTTCTATGGTGAAAAAATAAAAAAGATCAACGGACAATTTTCTGATGATTATTTAGATTTTGAGCTCATGTGGATTGATGAGAAAGAATGTCAAATTCCTCTCTACATTGTATGTGGGAAAAAATGGAATAATAGTTCAATGGCTACCAGCTAAATTTAAATGACATTTTACAACTAAACACTCCAATCTTGAGTCCAAAGATTAAATTATTTGCAAAGATTGTTGGAGAATCAAATTAAATAAGAAAAATAATTTAAAAAAATGATTACAATATAAAAACACAAATTGCTTCATACAAAGTAATAGAATTAGTTGCATTAAAATTAAAACCACATGCTCTAGCAGAATGACTAATTTTTTTTCCATATGTCAAATGCATTAATCGGGTAGTGAACCCAGGCCAGCTGCTTGAAAGGCAGCTATGCTAACCTCTAGGCCATCAACGCTTGATGGAATGACTAATTTTATCAAGGATTTTGTTAAATTGTAAAAATTATGCTCAGAAAAGACACAACAAATGAAATGTAAAAAAAAAATTTTTTTTAGATAATATTATCGGAAAAAGACTTAAAAATATGACTGACAATAAGGGGGGGTAAGCTTTCTGGATCATTCTTTTGCTTAGTAGATTGATAAGTCATTTGACAATAAGAGGTAAAGCTCATATTCTAGGATTTCATTTTATTAAACAAAATTAATTTGTTGGCCAATTTTTATACTGCAGAGAACCTGCTGAATGTACATCAGGACATGATATATTTAAAACAAGTCATATTTAGAAAATAATAACTTATATATAAAATGCGCTAATATGCACAAGCACACAAAGCTAAAAACAAATAAAGGAAATATATATTATTTTAATATCTATTCATTAAATGGCTAAGTGCTTTCAAGGTACAAAGCCTTCATAATCATAGCTGTATTACAAACTATAATAAATTGACTCGGAGTGATGCAAATTTATGTAAATGAAATGATTACATATTCCATTTCTTGGATATTTTGTAGCAAGATTTTTTTCTATTGATGGTGTTGCCATCTCTAGATATAAAGAAAGCTTTTTTATCTTTCTTTTTAGATCATGCTGCTCTCTGCATACCACCACTGGATTTCCCGGTTGTAAATCGTGCCCAGCTGAAGCATGGTGCTGCACAAAAACTGAACTATGAGCAGTGTCCACCAAAGCTTTATTATAAGAATAAGTATGTTGAGATAGCCTAGTGGACAGAGAGGCCCTAGTCTCACCATAATATGATGATCTACAAAATTTTTCAGGGCAGGCAATATTATAGACCACCTGAGGTGTCAGAGAGGGTGGTAGGCAGTCCTTGGTATTATTAATTAGTTTGTTAGAGTTAGGAGATGTGTGAAAACATAACTGGTATTTATTATTGAAAATATTATAAAAACATTTATGCATATTAGGCAGGTAAAGGAGTAGGAGTCTTTGCTTATCAATGCTATGAACTTGATCATTTATTTTAGCAAAAAACTGTTTTATCCTCCTGTCGATTACATTTATATCAAAACCAATTTTTATTAGGTCATCCCTATATGATGTGAGGTTAGCTTTTTTATCTGCCTCAAATTTACACAGGTGCATATTTCTATACAAAAACCTGATTAAGCCAGAGAGTTTGTGGTTAGTTGGTGAATTGGAAAAAGGGTGGGAGGGTCCTATAATATCAAGGGGTTTGATTAGCATCTTATAATTAATATGTGTGTGTTCTCGCTACATATATAGGTCCAGATATTTAACTTGTTTATGGGCATTTTCATTCTCCATGTTAAACGTAAGCCCTGTAGTGTTTTGAAGTTCATTTTTATTTGTAGAATAATCGAAGAAGGAGCAGCTATGAAGATATCATCAACGTATCTAGTGTATATGGATAGCATCACTCTGAGTCAATTTATTATAGTTTGTAATATGGCTATGATTATGAGGGCTTTGAACCTTGAAAGCGCTTAACCATTTAATGAATAGATATTAAAATAATATATATTTTCTTTATTTGTTTTTAGCTTTGTGTGATTGTGTGTGTGTTAGCACATTTTATATATTTTGATTCACAATTAGCCACAAAGTATAAACTATTTGCTTATTTTAAAATAATAACTTAAGAGATATGTGTTGGAAATTAGTCAATTAGTGCTACATCAATGATAGGATGTGTTAAAGGATTTGTTAGTCTTTCAAAGAATAGAAATCTAAATATATCTACACAATGTTTTTTACACAGTGAAATTTTACTTTTTAAAACACTATCAGAAACATTAAAATCTGTATTCAGTCAAGTTGCAAATATGGTAAACTACATTAAGACCAAGCCTTTAAAAAATCATCTTTTTAATTAAAATTCTTGGCTTGTCTGTAAAAGCTAAGCATTAATCTTTGTCGTTACATATTTGTATAAGATGGCTGTCCTAAAGTGAAGTACTTCTTCATGTTTTAGAATTCAAGGATGAATTATTGATCTTTTTTCACAAATGAAAGAATAGATAACTTCATAGAATATCTTAATAATGAAATTTGGTGCTCAAAACTAGCATATTTGATGGATATTGTTAGTATTTTAAATCAAATTAAAACTAGATATGAAAGGAATAATTAAAACTATTTTAACATTAACAGATAAATTATCTGCTCTACCGTGTCAAATATTGAACATTATGACTGGATACAAAATCTAATTTGTATTCATAATGCAAGTCATGATTATGTTTTAAAAAAGAACTAGTTATAATGGCATTGGACCACCCTCTAAAAATAACATTCTCTGAAATGAATATGCAACAATTTTGGAATTTGATTCAGGAAGAATACCCCACTCTTTTTCAAAACACTCTTAAAATTTAGTTACAGGTTTCAAAATCATATTTTCAAAATCATATTTATGTGGATTCAGCTTCTCAGTACTATTAATATAAAATCCAAAAAGAGGAAAAGAATTACAAATTCAGAAGGGGAAATCAGGGTGATCTTTTCTTATATTAGATTCAATATTTGTTATATCTGTTCAAAGCATCAAACATAAATTTCTCATAAAATTTAATTTTAAAAAATAGTATTTTTATTATTTATTTATGATTCTGAAGCAATTAACTTATTTAAAAGTTTTTTTTAATATTAAGTTGTGTATGCGAAGTAAGTGGAATTGTGGGTAATGTTTAGCTTAAATATATTGTTATTTTGTAGTGTTTTACACTTGAGAAGTTTACTTGTAGCAGTGAAACCATTGGTAGTGTTTTAGAATTTATTTTTTTGGCTAGTTTGGTTGAGTTATAAATTTGAGGTAATTTTGATGATATATATATATATGTTTATTAATATTTTAGTATTACTTTTTGATGTTTCTTGACTTTTTTTTCATCATCCAAAGTGTTCCATGATTAAGAACCACTGCAACAGATATTAGATGATCAATCATGTCATGTGATGGTTTTTGGTTCACTTATACTATGTTGCACTACAGATTAATTGTTCTTGTTTATGTTTGTATACAAATGTATTTTCCTAATTCAATATATATGTGGTAAAATAAGATATTAATGATAAAAGCACAAATTATGGTTTAAGAACCAAAAGTATAAAATATATCCATCCTTATTATTTTGTTCAGTGTTTACATATTTTGTTTTTTATTTTTTATAATTATAAAACAAATAAATATTAAATAAATAATAATTATAAAATTATGATAAATTAATATTTACATTTCAAATTGCATTTGTGCTTGGCAGAGGTTTTTTTTAAATATAATTATTTTATTAATTATGCAATTCACAACTTTTTTAATTAATGTCATCCTAAAATAATTAAACAATAAATATGTGAATAATATTTTTTGAATTTACATTAATAATGAATGATTTATACTTCATGCATGTAGTTCTATTTTTCAATTCACTTATTTAAGCAAATAAAGTGTTTTCTTTCATTTTCCTATTATAATTTGTTGGCTCCTGGTTAGACTAAAAAATAAAATTATTCTATTAGATATTGATGATGAGTATAACTACTGTACAAATACGATGATTAAAAACTCTATAACTATATATATATATATATTATAGTAAATAGCTTTTAAACAGTCTGCTATATGATAGATTCCATGCAGCATCCATCAACTGAGTAATAATCAAAGAGAAGACAGAAAAATGTCAAATGATAATAATCTTAGCTTTCCTTTCTTGTTCAATATTTAAATTTTAATAATTAGGTGCCTATTTATTATTATTATTATTATTCAACTCAATAGGTTTTATTTATTTCCTTATTTGTTTGTAATTCAATAAATAGGAAAGGTTCACTATGCAGAGAAGATTAAAAATTATAATTGTTTTATTGCTTTTAACTAGGTGGTCATCTGCCTATTGTATTATTATTATTACTATTATTATTATTATTATTATCATCATCATCATCATCATCATGTTTAAAGGACTTTATTTGACTATGAAAAAAAAGTTACAATCTTCTATTTGGATCATCTGAGGCAATACAGAATAACTGGGTAGTGCTTAGTTAAACAATACAAATCTAATTACTTGTAATAGAAGTGTCTATGGGTAGTTTACACAATGATCATTATTTACATCTGTAGTTATGAGTAACAATGGTGTCTTGATATTTATTTTACAGAAAATAGAAAAATTTGATTTTTGTTATTTTTGTAGGAAAGTGTGTCATGTTACAGTCAAGCATTGGTGGCCTAGTGGTTAGCATAGCTGCCTTCCAAGCAGCTGGCCTGGGTTCACTTCCCGGTCAATGCATTTGACATAAGAAAAGAAAAAAAAATGTGTCATGTTACAGGCTCGAATTTAAATGTATTAGAGCCCAGGTGTTAGTATAAGTGTTAGTATAAGTACTTACATCAATTTTTTTTCTATCTCTTTGTTGAATTTTTTTTAGCTTGTTGGTACATGTGTGAGGGTGTTTTCTGGGATTATTATTGTAAGTGAATGTGCATCTTGTGCACCAAAAGACATAATATAAATGTGCTAGCTTTTATGCTTGCAAAGAATCCCTTTTAAAAGGATTTTGGAAAGTAATTGATATCTAAGTCATTATTTTCAAATATTACTGGAATAAGGTTGCATATATTGTCTAGCTTGGAAAAAGTGTGAAAATTGTGGTATTGTGTTTCTGCTTCCTTATGCTCCAGCACACGTGAATCTTCTGTATTTCGATAGTTTCTTTTTGATCTTAGAAAATTATTATTATTATGTGCTTCAAGTTAACATCAACTATCTTGTGAATAGCATTACTTTAGAATGATTTATTTTTTTAGGCTGTTCAAACTGTATTCATCATTGTGAATGATGAAGTCAATTCACTTTTTTGTTGGTCTTCTTTTTTCTTTTTCCATTATCAAACTTTCCAACCATTACATAGTTTCTAATGAATTTATTGTTTCATTATACAACTAAAGCAAAATAATTTCAGTCGGAAAATATATATATTTCTTATTTATTTAAAAATGTTTAAAAACGTGTAAAATATATGTATTATAGTTTTATTTTATCTATTTATATCTTACTTTTAACTCCAATTCCTATATAAATAATTTTCAAGTGTGTTATTTTTTAATGGGGAGTGTTGTGCGTGTGTGTGGGGGGGGAGGGGGTGTTTAAATTTGTTTACAAAATAAACCCAGGCTAAATTTTTTAATTTTTATTTTAGGTTTTCATAAATTCATTTTCCTTTAAAATAATGAAGGTAACACCCTCCTGTTTTATGAGTTTTTAATGTTCATTTCTCCTCCCAAATGTAAGATTTGGTCAACCTCCTCTTAACTACTGAAAACATTGGCCCTGTACAAGGTGGCCAACCTTTATGATTTTTTTGCCTTCAGCTCCAATCTTTTTTCAGATTAGAGGCATTAAAAAAAATTGGTTCCCCCTTTTTTTTTTACTGCAGTTTTATTTTGACTCTGGGGTGATACAGACAGTAATTACATAAAAAAGAAAGTTGAATCACTTGTGGCATATATACAGAACCATCCCAAAAATAAAGTTTAAACATCTAGTTTTTATATAGTTTATGTAATTTTTGCCTCAAAAATCTGTACAATGAGATTTATTTATTTCAAAGTACGCTTTATAATGTACATATAAGCAATTCAAAAAATATCTGGATTTTCATAAATAAAATACATTGGAATAATAGGCTCTATGCAGTTTAGTGCAATCATATAGTCGTTTGATTTTGCTATTTTCGGTCCTCGAATTTTTTATGAATTCCTGAGCATATAAACTATTGGATCTTTTTTATTTTTACTATTATTATCATTATTATTATAATAAACAAGTGACAATTTTGATTCCATATCTGTAACAGACTATACTATAATTAATTTGGCCCAAAGTACATTGATTAATTAATTAATTATTTAAAAATAGCCAGAAATTACTTCTGAATAGTCTTAATGAAAGTTTTACATTTAGTTTTCAACTAAAAAACAATCCAAACAAAAGCTCAAACTTTAATCAATGTTACCTGCTATTTGGCTGCAGAAAGGAGTTTTTGCTATTAACTGAAAGGAGACCCTTTGATTCCTCTTGGAGGCCTTAAAGGAACCGAGCAGGGCAAATTCCTAATGTCCACTCCATACGTTCTTGTCGTTGCAGCTGTTATTACTATGTGATTATTCATATAGTATATGAACATGGATGGGCTGCTCACCAACACGCATTAGCCAGCATGGTGAGTTTATTGGCTTTTTACCTCTGAGTTTAAGATCAAGAAACACCATGGTCTTTCTTCTCAGTGCCTGATAAAGCAGAATGAATGTTTGTGTAAATGATAAATATTTTCCCAATACATATATACAATTATGACAGACAAAAATAAAGCATGGCCCTTATTCCCAGAAGGCTGTAAAGTCACCAATCAAGGCAGCGATTGGTGGCCGAAGGCGGAGGGTGCTAAGAATCCCCTGATTGCAGACCCAGGCTGCCATTTGATGACGACTTTTTATTTAGGTACTTACAACTGCAGATCACTTTCAAGTGAAGGAAAATTGCAAGAATTAGAAGAAGAACTCTCTTATATTAAATAGGACATTATTGGACTTTGTGAAGTTAGAAGAAAAGGTGAAGAGACAATTGATTTAAAAAGTGGACATATACTCTATTATAAAGGCACAAATATTGGAAATACAAGTGGAGTAGGATTCATTATAAATAAAAAGTGGAAGAACAATATTGTGGAGATTGATGGTGTATCGGACAGAGTGGCAAGATTAGTTATACAACTTAATAGCCGATATCAAATGCAGATAATTTAGGTTTAGGCCCCAACAAGTTCTCATAGTGATGAAGTAGTAGAAGATTTTTATATGGATGTACAAAAGGCTTTTGATCAGAGTAAACACCATTTTAAAATTGTTATGGGAGACTTTAATGCTAGAATTGGTAAAAAAAATGAAAGATGAAAGTGCTGTGGGTAATTTTGGTTATGGTAATAGAAATGAGAGAGGACATAGACTTGTGGAGTTTGCAGAAAAAGAAAAACTTTATATTATGAATTCTTTTTTTGAGAAAAATGTTAAAAGGAAATGGACATGGAAGCATCCAAATGAAGGTACAGCAGAATTGGATTATATTTTGACTAACAGGAAATACATATTTCAAGATTGTAATGTTCTTAATAAATTTAACACAGGAAGTGATCATCGATTAGTAAGATCTAAGATATGTGTTAATGTAAAACTAGAGAGACAAAAATTATTAAGAAAAACAATATTTACAGTTGATATTCCTAATCTTCAGAAACATTCTAATGAATTTAAATTAGAACTTACAAATCGGTTTCAAGTATTAGTAGATTTTGAACATGATTCAGATTTGAATGAAATTAATATGAAAATAACTGATACACTTTTGAAAACTGCAACAAAGATAGCTGGTAGAAAGAAACAGCAATTGACCAATAAAATTTCTACTGAGACTAGAGAATTTATGAAGAAAAGAAGGAATATGAAGATATACAAAAATGATGCATTAAAAAGAATTGAATATCTCAATTTTGTAAAATGGTGAAAGAGTTGAAAAGATATAAGAAAGTATAACTGTGAATTAGCAAGGAAAGCTGTAGAAGAAAATAAAAGTCTTAAGAATGTAAAACAACATTTTGGTATTGGTAGGAAATTTATATCTGCAATAAGAAAAAAAGATGGAATTATTACTAAAAGGAGAGATGACATCATGAAATGGGTAGAAGATTTTTATCAAGAATTATATAGTAATAAAGAACAAATACCTCTTATATCTATTACATCTTCCAAATTGCCCAGAATTTTAAATGAAGAAGTGAGACATGCAATTAAATGTATGAAGAAAGGAAAGGCTCCAGGTAATGATGGAATTATAATTGATATATTAAAAGAAGCAGGTGAAGAAATAGAAAAAATTTTAGCAAAGTTATATACCAAATGTCTAAATGATAAAGATGTACCGGATGATTGGAAGAATGCAGTAATAATATTAATATTTTAAAAAGGTGATAAAGAAGATATTAGAAATTACAGACCTATCAGCCTTTTATCAGTTTTATATAAAATTTTTACCAAGATAATTACTACTCATCTACAGAGAACATATGAGTTGCCATTATACTTAGGATTTGTAGATTATGAAAAGGCATTTGATTCTATAAACATTTCTTCAGTGATTAAAGCATTAGATCATCAAGGTATAGATCCAGGATATTGTCATATTTTAAAGAATATTTATAAAAATGCAACAGCAACAATTAGATTACATAATGATACTGGGAAAGTCAACATTGAGAAAGGTGTAAGACAAGGTGACTCCATATCTCCAAAACTTTTTACAGCAGTGCTGCATGAAGTATTTTGTGGATTAAAATGGGAAACTAAAGGAGTGAAAGTAAATGGTGATTATTTAAGTCATTTAGATTTCGCAGATGATGTAGTTGTTTTTGCAAATAATGCTTCAGATCTGCAGGAAATGTTGCAGGAATTATCAGATGAAAGTAGGAAAGTAGGACTAAAGATAAATGTTAAAAAGACTAAAGTAATGTTTAATCGATTTGCTCAAAATATGAAAATAAAGATTGATTATGATAAATTAGAAGAAGTTAACAGTTATAAATACCTTGGTCAGATTATTAATACAGATGGAAACATAATGGAGGAAAATAATCATAGAATTAAACTTGTTTGGAGTGCTTTTGGTAGAAATAACTTGATACTAAAAGGAAATATGCCTATGTGTTTGAAAAGGAAAGTTTTTAACAAATGTGTTTTACCAGTTCTTACTTATGGATCTGAGACTTGAACACTTAATAGAAGAGCAATTCAGAGACTTCAAACCACTCAAAGAAGTATGGAGAGATGTATGTTGGGAGTAACAAGAAGAGATCGTAAACGCAATGTATGGGTAAGAGAACAAACAGGTGTTACTGACCTCATTGAAAAAATTAAAAGAGTGAAGTGGAGTTGGGCTGGACATATTGTTAGCAGAGATGATAATAGATGGACAATTGAAATTTTAAACGGGATTCCAAGAGATTTTAAAAGACCCGGAAAGAGACCACATGTGAGATGGATGGATGAAATAAGAAAGTGTGCAGGGGTGATGTGAAGAAGAGAAGCTAAAGATCTGAGCAGATGGATTAAACTTGGAGAGACCTTCATCCTGCAGTGGATTGATAATGGTTGATAATGATGATGATGATGACCTGCTATTTACAATGTTTTTGTTTAATACATTGTACAGGCTTAACACCTGCATTTATATATGTAATATATGCGGGATTCGAACTCAGACTTTCACACGACCCACAAATCTCTGTGTGATCAGGTGGGTCAGCAATATAATATGGCTCTGAGAGTTGTGGATCGTGTGAAAGTATGAGTTCGAATCCCAAATGTTTTTGTTTCTAACTTTTTTAACTTCTAGCTGTCCTTATTACTGTACCAAAATACAAGTTTTATTCATCAAATCAGATATTTTATAAACCTTGTTATTGATTTGATGCTTATTATTTATTTCTTTACAGTCAATATTCAACTACCTTCATTTTCCTACTTCTCATTTTTTCAACAAGATATTTTTATAATTTTTTATCTTATGATACATGCATAATTTAATTATTCTTCTCCCCCACAATTTTTGAATAAATGTTTTTTATTTGCAGTCCCCAGCCCTTACACATTGTAATCTTATTTTTCCATTCTATTTTTTTAATCTATTCTCCAAATCTACATTTCTAAACTCTTTAAACTTTTTACTCTTTTTTTTTAGTTGTCAACATTTTTTTATTTTAAAATTAATTCAAAGAAACAATTTCAATGACCCACAAAAAATATTCTATTCTTATTAATAGCATAAAAATTAATAAAAGGTTTGTAATTATATGTTGGACTATTTCCATCATCTAATATTGATTGTTAAATGTTTTTTTATAAAAATTCAAACTTCATTTAAACTTTCTGAATACATTCAACTATTAATATTAGCTCACAGGTTAGTATATAATTCAATGTTTTGATTGACATTATTTTCCTTTCCAGATGTTTCTGATCTGGTAAGTGTTAGTACTAGCAAGGGAATCCAATATGAAATTTTAGATTCATAAATATTAAATTTAAAACAATGCTCTTATCAACTAGGCAACAGTTAGTAGAAATTTCATATATTTATCTATGAGGGTTATTCTAATTTCTTCAGTTTTTTCTTGAGGGCAAGGTTAAAGAATGATGTCCAAACATTTTGAGTTATTAAACTAATTGACTTATGGAATGATTTACCATGTTAAGAGAGTAAGTAGCTTTTTTAATTTTCTTCTTTACACTTTTTTCTCTGTCCAATATTTTGTTTTCTCAATTGAACATATGTTAATTGGTACATATATGATATACTACTTAAGATATATCAGTTCTTTATTTCTAATCATCACTTTTGGTTTTTTTAATTGCTTTTCACTGGGATAGCTGCTTTCACCAATATACAATTTTCCACATTTGCATGGTATTTCAGTAGATGCAATTTTTGCTTTTCAGCATTTAAAGTTTTATTTTTATAGAATTCAGTTCCTTCATAAAGTTCTATCTATTGACTGCATTTTTTTTTAGTTTATCTTATATCACTATAATTGTAATAATGCTCAAGGCAAAATGGATTTACAAGTAATCATTAGAATCCAGTCACCATTTAGACAATCCCAATATAGATAACAATCAACAATCTCAAACTGTTGTCAAGGCAACCCCCTTTTAACAATATATATAAAAATACACAGCAATATCTATAATTTCTTTTTATTATCTGTTTAAGATTTTCATAATGACAGCTCATGGATAATCATTTATGAGAGTTTGTTCTATGTAAATATTCTCCTTTGCCAATCACTAGAATTTTTTGCTGTATTTCATAGTGATTTCCATGTTTTTTAATTCTGTCATGATTGGATTTATATGCTAAATATTTTTTGAGGGGAGGGGGGATCTGTAAACTGCAAATTTGATTTTGCCATGTGGTAGATTTGTTACAAAAACATCTAAGAAGGTCAATTTTTGTTCTTGTTTTGATTCTATTATGAAATTAATTAAAAGGAATATGTTGGATGATGTGTGTTCATAATATTTGTACTAGTGCTTCACCATGTATTCATACAATAAGTGTAGCATCAATCTAGAAAATTCAGAACTTTAGTTGGATATGAAATACTACTTACAGTTTTGGTCTCAAGTTTTCCATGTAAATATTGCTAGTCATGAATAATACCCAAAGTCATCTTTTGATTTTTTTTTCTTAAAAGTAACCTTTATTAGTCAAAAAAATTACAAAAAATTATCAGGTACACTTATCCGTGGATGATTACAAAGTGTTCAATGTTACAAGGCAAAACAATTATTGATCAGGTTTACAAAGTACATAAGCTCAATAACAAACATATCCAAAAAATGATTGTATAATTTTGCTTAATGTGTATCTATGCATGAATGAGCACAGATCTGCACTGCCCAAAATCAATCCATTAAGGGGGTGCAGCAGCCCATCAGAGTGGAAAAGGTGCTGAAAACTTTGACCCTGTACCCTCCCAGCAGGTTTTCTGGGTTGTGGCAATAATCATCACCAGCCTGCACCCATAAACCAGACCCCCAATTATCACCATCATCAATCCCTGCAGAAGAAATGGGGAGTGCAGACCCGTGCCCACAAATATTACAACAAAACTCTATTACTGTTACAAAGATGATATTTCTAGCTGCAGTGTCTAGCATCCAGTGATATCATCTTGCAACTGAGGTTAATGGAGCTGAACATCTGCCCTTAATCATTATCAAACTCCTGTGTTTGCAAGTGTTCACAATAGCTGTTCAACTTATCAACCAAAGTCCTTCAGGGTTCACGGTGATTTTTATTTGTCGATACCAATTGAATCCTGCTTCTTTTGATTGAATTTCAGGTCTTGATTAGTAATCAATGATTCAAGTATCATCTCAAAGTTTGTTGTTAAACCTTGGAAAATTCTCAATAATTATTTCTTAAAAGAGTATGAATAATTTGCAGCTTCAATGTCTGTTTAGGTCTAAAACATCATTTGTACTCATTTTTGTCTTTAAATCATTATTTTTTTAGATCAGGAATCACTTCATTGTAATTCTGTGTTGATTTGAAAATTTTTTTGATGGCCTCCAATCCACCAGAAGGAGGTAATAACTTCTGTTCTGATCATTGGAGAAACCTTATTTTTGTGCAGGGAGATAGCTTAGGTTATTTTCTATGGTTGTCATCTGATTCTTCGTGTCAGTCACTAGAGGCATGATTTCTAATCAAAAACACATTAATATAATGTTCCCGGGCCAGCAATTCTCTATTAATATTGACTTTTTTTTGTTTGTTTGTTTGTTTACAAAGTTTACTTTCTTTCGTTTCTGAATTATTTTTCCCAAATAATATTTTTGATGATGGTATAATAATAGTTGTTGTTTTTTTTTTAATTTTTATTGACAAGAGGGTCTTTTTTTGGTGTGTGTTCAAATAGTAATTTGTGTGTTGTTGTTTTTTAAATAGTATTACTGTTTTTGTAAAATTGGATTGCCAAAATTTAAGAAAGAATGGGTCTTTTTTGGTGTGTGTTCAAATAGTAATTTGTTTTTTTGTTTTTTTTTAAATAGTATTACTGTTTTTGTAAAATTAGATAGCTGAAATTTAAGAGAGAATGGATTTTTTTTGGATGGATCTTTAAATAATAATTGACGTTACTTTGATAGGTTTCCATTTGATTGCTGACAAACAATTAGTGGGAGGGGTGTTTTTGTGTACGATTAAATAATAATTTACATTACTTTGATAGGTTTACATTTGATTGCCAACAACAATTATCGGGAGAAGTGTTTTTTTTGTGTGTGTGTATGTTTAAATAAAAATTAAAACCATTACTTTTATCGTTTTACATTTGACTGACGACCGATATGACTTCCTTTCATTTATAAATTATGATTTTTGTTTCTACGAATAAATATTTTTGACAATGGGACAATAATAGTTGTTGTTTAATTTTTATTGACAAAGGGTTGTTTTTCGGTGTAGGTTCAAATAGTAATTTGGGTTACGTTTAAATAATAAGTTACCGTCTTACTTTGATTGGTTTACATTTGATTAACACTAATTATTGGGAGGGGTGTTTTTTTTGTAGACAACAATTATTGGGTGAAGGGGTGGGTTAATCGTTTAAAGAATAGTAGTTTTAAGTTGCGGTCTTACTTTGATTGGTTTACATTTGATTGCCAATACTAATTATTGGGAGGGGTGTTTTTTGTGTGTACAGTTGTAGACAACAGTTATTGGGGAAAGGGGTGTAACCATTTAAAGAATAGTAGTTTATGTTACTTTTAGTGGTGGTGTACATTTGATTGCTGACAATAATTAGTGTATTGGGTGGGTGTTTTTGGATGATGATTAAATACTAATTTTCCTTCCTTTTTATTTTACATTTGATTGCCGACAACAATTATTTGGAGAAAGGGTTGTTTTGTTTTGTGTATGTTTAAATCAAAATTGAAGTTACTTTTATTTATTACATTTGATTGACAACCGATTGACTTTTTTTTCATTTATAAATTATTGTTTTGGTTTCCCAAAAACATAATATTTTTGACAATGGGACAATAATAGTTTTTAATTTCATTATTATTGACAAGAACGGATCTTTTTTGGTGTACGTTTAAGTAGTAATTTTGGTTGTGTTTAAGTAGTAATACTGTTTTTAAAAATTTAAGTGACAAAATTAAAGAAACAATGGGGGGGGGGTATGGATCTTTAAATGATAATTTTCGTTACTTTACATTTGATTGACAACAATTAGTGGGAGGGGTATTTTTGTGTATTTTTAAATAATAATTTACATTTTTTGGTTAACAACAATTATTATGTGTGTATGTTACGTTACTTTAGTTATCAATTTGGTTAATAATATTTACTGGTAGACATTTCAATATCATTAATGGCATGCTGTACGGTCAACTCGTCATGGCTCCAGTAATGCAGCAAAGGTAAAGACTTGACGAACGGCATTTGAAATCCCTCAAACCAGCTGCCTTTTCGAAGTGCACATTTCTTTCGGCAAGAACGAGACTTACAAATGAAAGTCCAAAGATCTTTATGGACCTCAAGTCTCATACATTCGCTGCACAAATATCTTTTTTTCTTTCAGCAGGATGTTTTTCTGCTGTAGAAATGTTACAGCGCTGGCAGCTTCCATGTCTGGCAATTCCCATCTTTTCATATTTTCTGTTTTCGAATTTGCCATACTTTTTGTCTCGGAAAATTTCTCGCTAAAACGTGACTCAAAGCGTGATCTTTAAAATATTATGCTAACCCACCGTAATCGAAAATTTAGGAGGAATACAAATTTATGAGGAACAATCATGATACTGTTAAAATTGTTAAAATGTAACAGTACGTCAATTCGTCTTAAAAAAAGGGCACCGATGAAAATTTAAAGAATTTTGACACAATCAAATTAACACACCCTTGTATGATATTGTTACATCAAATACATAGCACAGCATTACGATATAGTGCATGACACAACAACTACGGCATTTTCCTCTGCTTTTAGCATCGGAAAAAGCCACACTATTAGCCGCTAAGCCGAGTTAACATTCTTTCTAGATTTTATCGTAGAAAGAAGACTTAATATCTTTTAACTTAGAAAGAAGACTTAACTCCGAGTTAACAATCTTTCTAGGATTTATTTTAGAAAGAATGCTTAAAGGCTTGGGTACGGCTGCGGAAACGGCATATTTCTAGAAATTTAGCTAGAAATCCCGCCTCTAGTGGCTGACATGAAGGATCAGATGACAACCTTTTCTATAATGTTTTATTCTAAAATTGAGATCGAATTAACATTTAAAACTTGTTTAAAACTGCTAAAATCTGATGCAAAGATAAATTTCCTAAAACCATCATTGTTAACATATTATATTCCATGTTCTCTATGAGATTTGATATCCAAATGAATTTCCTATTTATTCTATCAATAAAATTAGGATTTCTAGTGTCTATTCTTTTTAGAATTATTTGGTTTCATTTAAAATTATTTATAAAAGGTTTATAATATTCTAATGATTCTAAGAATTACCTAAGCTAGCTTTTGTCTATTTCTAATGGCATCCATTTGCATAAAATGGAATGATAGATAATTTCAATTATCAATGAATAAAAACTGTTCCAAAACTTCTTCTAGAGATGAAAAAACACTAAAACAGATATTCACATACATTTTGGTAAACTTTTCTTCTATGAGTCCAACAATGGACTATGACTTTGGTGAACAAAACAGGGAGTCTGAAACAGTGAAAACTGGAATCCTAGGCTCCCTCTAGTGGACTGATTGTGTTGCAGAAATTTTGTTATACTGAAAGATTATTATACTATTAATAGAAAAAGTTGCTCTCTTGTGTAAGATATTATCATCGTTTAATTTTTTTATATAATAAACACAGCTTAATCACAGGATATATTTGTCAATAAGCTTACCACTTTAAAGCTTACCAATATGAAAGTTTTTTGAATATTTATGTTTTTGATTACTTTCACAAAATGATCACAAAGGACTAAGAACCTTGAGAAAAATCTTGATAAGTTTTGACAAGGTGTATTTCCAGAGCCAACAATAGATCTCAATGGAACATGGTCTTTATGGATTTTAGTTAAACCAAAAATGATAGTGAATTTTGCTGAAATATGATGTTAATTTACCTTTTTTTTCTGAATAACCTATAATGCTTTCTAAAAATTTTTTTACTACTGTAGAGAGTCTAACATATAATTATAACTATAATACCATCATTATATACTTTCAAACAAATGCTAAGTACTCAGTATGGACCTGACACTGCATCAAACTTGATCATTATGAAAAATAATGTCTAAAGCTAGCCAAAATAGAAAACTTTCCTATATAAATGTAAAATAGATGATATTATCCCAAAATCTTTGTAACTAAAATCTCAAATTAATTTCCAGAAAACTGAGAAAATTACTTAGAGAGCAAATGAGGTTCTATTTTAAAAAAAGGGAGTAGATGCTCAAACATTTTTTAAGTATCATACTTTGCATTTCATTAGTAATATAGAATATTTTCTAAAAAAAAAATAAACTTACTGATGAAGACTTCATCAGACTTTTTCAAGCTATAAGAAAAAATATTCTAAATTGTGTGAAAAAATAAAAGAATGTCAAAAGAAAAAACTTGTAAACCTACATGAGCATATCAAATGTTATATTGCTCCAAACAACCTTCCAGCTTTATTCATCAAAAACCTTAGTTAAAACATCTAACAAGAAGCTGAAATTTCTGCTCTGAAAAATGGATTAAATTTTATTATCACACTATCTAATATTTTTCTATTAGACATAAGGGCAGCAAGATAAGGAAGTGACTTGAAAGTTGCCTGTAGAAGAAGCAGCAGAACTACATTGTAGAATAACAAGAACACTTGAGAGATATCAACAACCAAACCAATCATGTTTAGTGATGAGAAGAAAGTTATTAATACTCTCCAATTATATAAATCCATAATCATTCTCATTTCTGGTAAAGGCAATGTTATATTTGTAATGTGTACTACTGAATACATTGGAGAGCTACAATTAGATATGGTGCTACAATAATTCAGAAATTTTTCTGCAAAATTAAAAGATAACATAGCAAATAAATAAAAAATAAACACATTTTTATATATGTGAGTAGATTGACTTCCAGGTGTCAAATTTACTCCACCAACAACTTTGTCATAAAACATTCTAGATACATATAGTAATGATTATCACTAATCACTTATTAAACTAGACATTATCTCTAATCCAGATATAAACTTTAAACCTAAGTTAAAGATTAGTATATCTGATTTTTTTTAAAAATTGTCACTCGTGCAGTTGGAATGGCTGCTGCAGATGAAATAAATTAATAACTTTTTTTCAATTATAAAAAATGTTTTCATAGAGATAACATTTTATTTACACATTCCTTTAAAATATAACTAAAAAAGTCCAAACTATTATCACGTAATTATTCGCAAAGACCTATCTTTAGATAATTTTTTTTTCCATATGTCATAGCATTGGCCGGGAGGCGAACCCACAACCGTCTGCAACCAGCTACTTGCTTGCAATGCGGTTGCGATGACCTCTCAGCTAAGAACGCTTGACTAGATAATTTTTTTAAAAAAAAAATTTCGTATTCTAACGGAAAAAAAGAAATTGTGACTCCAAAATGTTTTCTGCATTTTTAAACGATTTGTCTTAGTTATAGTAATGCAGTTATAAATAAATATACCCCCCCCCCCGATTTGTAAAAAATAAAATAAAAAAAGAACTATACATACATGGAAATATGTGTAAAAACAAGTTCCTAAATTCATTATTGTGATGAAAAAATATCTATCATGTTTTTATCAAAAATCGAATCGTATTTACTTTAACTTTTTTGATTTCATTCTTTTAAAAAATCAGCATTTTATGTCAGAATGATTTCTTTAAAATGTTAAAACAGATATTAATAATTGCAGTAGTTAATGTTTAGTATCAAGTTAACGTGATTGTAATTAGCAGGAATTTGAGTAAATCCTGTAAACAACAAAGTAATCCCAACATTATGCAACATCATGAATAAAACATGAACATTAGTTCCTGTGAATTTCTTTGTCAGATCTAAAAGAATGGGTACTGAAAACCCACTAAGGAGTTATTGAGTCAAGATTGTAACCAAAATGTGGAATTGTTTAACGTACAATTGTAGCTTTGGTTAAAAAAGTTGAAAATAATGCTGTGTTTATTTATTATTGAAATTATTGTTAGAAGATATATTATTAATATGCTATATGTGAGATTAAAAATATTCATTATATTGCTTGAACTTCATAAAATTGATCTGACTCGTTAA
Source organism: Epiperipatus broadwayi (assembly GCA_028023455.1). Taxonomy (NCBI): domain Eukaryota; kingdom Metazoa; phylum Onychophora; class Udeonychophora; order Euonychophora; family Peripatidae; genus Epiperipatus; species Epiperipatus broadwayi. The sequence continues at coordinate 1,194,605 of JAQFVV010012670.1, read as the reverse complement.
CTGCAGTTCTGTAATCCTTATAGATAAGTTATCTTTACACAGTCTATTTTATTCTTATTAATCTGGATCTCTTTTTATTTACTTTTTCTCATGTGTCAAAGCATCAGCCAGGAAGCGAACCCGCTAACCCGGGACAACTTCTTGTAAAGCTGCTGTCGCTGACCTCTCGACCACCAATGCTTGACGGATTTCTTTTTTAATTATCGTAAGAAAGTGCTGTAAATAATATTTCTATTACATCTTTCTTAAAGTAATAATTATTGACATTAAAGGTAAATCTGAATTGCTAAATAAACTGATTTAATTTGAAATTTATCATTAAATAAACTGATTTCCGTGTTAAAAACAAAGTAGGGAAAAAAAACATCACTAAATGTTTATCTTTTTGATTACTATAATCTAAAAATAATTAAGAAGTTATTAAAATTAATAATTACAATACTGATATTATTTTATAAAGCTGAAGAAGGAGCATTTATCAGCGTGTTTATTGCTTTTCTATTGATTTAAAATTAAACGTATATTTTAAATGGTTTCATTCAAAACAATTGGTATTAAAATCAATATTCATTTAAAGTTCAGTAGAGTATCAGTGCTGTAAAAACACAGGAGATTTATAAAGAAGGGTATAAGAGGTGTAAGCTGTATTAACAGATTTCTAACTATATATATTAAACAATTCAAAACAAAGCAAAACTCTCCATATAGTAGTGCCACATTGTGCTAACAAGAGCAATCAATGGATGCCAGAAGGCTTGTGCATAAAATCCCTATCTAGTGCCTACTCATCCAATATCCCCAGATTAGTTTCTGGCTTGTGGCCTTCATCAGTGAGGAGCCTTGGATTTGAGAGCGCTGCAACTAGATCTTAGGATCTAATGCAACCCTCCAGCACCCACCTTTTAACCCTATTTAACTACAAAACTATGAGAATGAAATTGAAAACACAATTAGTATTTTCAATCCAAGCTCAATAGCTTATATAGTCATATGGGTCTGAACTCAATTCAGCACCCATACATTTTGGTATCTTTGGCCCTTTAACAACCATAGCCACCACTTTCCTATTAGGCAGGATTGCTCTTGTTAGCACAAGATGGCACTACTATATGGAGAGTTTTGCTTTGTTTTGAATTGTTTAATAACAATTATGTGCTAGTATGAGATAGTGATCATGTGATGTTTAGTGGTTATATATATATATGTGTGTGTGTCATTAGCAGTCATTTGTGAAAAATATAACTATACTAATTTCAAAATAAAAGAAAGAGAGCAAATAAGAACAAAAGCTTAAACGTGAATTTTATAAAGGTTTCGTAAAGTAATCCTTCGCATCACAGACATATTTTGATATCATTTTTTCTAAATGTTTATCACTGTATTTTATCTTCTTTCACATTCTGTCAGTAAAAACAATATTGAATCTCTTTAGAGTGTCACTGAGATAATCATTATAACATAAATGAGATTTATCTTTGTCATAAAAACTACTCCCAAGTTTATCAAAATAATTTTTCTAGGAAATTTGTTACTGTTCTCATGGAAAATATGCCCATTCCATGGAATTCTTTTATTTTAATTACAGATTCAATATCATCACTTTCAACAAACTTAAAAATCTACTGATTTAACCACATTTTCTGAATATTCTAAAGCAATTGAATAAAAATATTGTGCCTTTATTTTATATTGATAAGAGTAGAGGCCCATGTTTTAATTCTATACAATAAATATATACAACTAATATATGAGAGGTCAGATTGACCTTAGGTCAGCATGGGTGTGACAAGAATCTCAGCCTTAGGGTGGCCTTTGAGCATTCCATCATCAGGTTTTCAATTGGATGGACAGTTGAAGAGTTGGAGTGTGGAGTAGATTGAAGCCTGTCCATTAAAGTATGAGGATTGGCTATCTTAATATATATCTGAGCACTTATAGCATATATGTGTGGAGATGGTAATCTGGACCAACTGATGATTGCTGTTTTAGCATGAAATACGTGTGATTATTTATCTTTTCAACATATATGTGTTCAAGTGTATCAGTGTTATGAGATAGTGTGGAGAATGGTGGGTTGTATGAAAGTCTGTGCTTATATACCCTGTATATTACATATAACCGTGTTTCAGTTATTACAACTAATTTAAGTAAAATAGTTATATTGCTATAAGAAAATATTTTGTAATATATAATTTATTAATTGCACCAATCACTCCAACATTTAAGCCCACTTTTTTGTAGAAGAAGCTGCAAAATATTTGGCTGACGTACATCCTCTAGTATTCTTTTTTTCCTTCTTCTTTTTATCACTGGCTGATAAAGCATCACGGATTTTGATCATTAATGGCTAAACAAATTTTTTTTGTAAGTTACATTTAAAATGTTAAAAATATTTGCTAAATTATTCTTCTTAAAATAAAAATAATAATAAGCTCCCGGTTAACTCAGTGGAGAGCATGAGACTCTTTAAAATAAAAATAATAACACATTTGTTAGAATACTATAAAATTAGAGATCATGAACTGGTTGCTATTGCTTTTTTTTCTTTTTATTAATTCAACTTAAAACACTTCCACACTTATTTCACATCTTAAATGCCTGATTCTTAGAATCAGTTACCAATTGGTCCAAAGTCATAAAAATTTAAACTAAATTGAAACGAATACACATTTTTAAACAGTGAGGATTGCCAATTCCTCTACAAGCTCCTCACTGTTTATAACTTACAAGCTTAAGAGATAGGGTCATGTGATCTATGAATTGATCTATGACTCCTATTTTGACTATTTATAGTCTCTGCCAAAAGTCTTATGCAATTTTATATTGCTATGACTACTAATATATGGTATGGCTGAAGATCTATCAGCCCCATATAGCTATTTGAGTTGGATAGCTGGGTTTGAAGACATGTAGATGTCTGAAAATTTCAGATTTTCCACTCAATAGATAACTTTTAGCTAAGTGCTTAGCTTTGGGTTGGTATTTTTAGATCTAGTGTCTGAACCTACCCTGACACCTCTCTGAGGAGTGCCAAAGCACGAAACCATGGTCAGGGGTTTGGGGAGGGGTTCCTGACAGAGATATTTTAAGTGCTGGCTCTGGCTAAGCATTTATCATAAAGCTTGTAGAGGAATTGGCAATCCTCACGGTTTATAACTTACAAGCTTAAGAGATAGGGTCAGGTGATCTATGAATTGATCTATGACTCTTATTTTGACTAATACACATTTTTGTTTAAACTTGTTTTTACTTCAAATACCTCAGATTCTCTACCCATATCAGTAGTGTTTCTCTTATACCTTTCGATAACTACCTATTTTTAAACAAATCCACAAATCTTATTAATCATGTAATTTGGTTTTGCAAAACGGCATTGAGTTCGCTAGTAACTACTTATCTATAACTATGAGCAACCTCGAAAGCAGTTTTGCTGTAGTGGATAGTAATGATATTTCATAATAATTATTCCATATCTTCATATATAATTTTTGAAATCAATGCAGCACCATTATATTTTAAAGTTTTTCTAATCTTTTTCAATTGTAATATAGCAAAGAGTTGTTTTAATCTCTTCAAGTAGCATATCTTTATCCAACAGTAAATGAACTATTAGATTCTTGTAGTAAAATTATGAAACCACCAAATTGTACTAGTAGCAACTAATGATGATAACAGTTTCTGGTAGTTGTACTACATCAGGATAATATTTCAGTAAGGATACTGTCCACCTGCATTAAGAAGTAAAAGAAAATTTTTAGCATGACTTTGATATTTATGATAAAGTTTTTATATTAGATGTCCATGTATCTAATTCTTCCACAAACAATATTTTCGAAACTTACCTATCGTCTATTCTATAAATCTTTCCAAAACCTACAGTCTTCCTGAAGTCTATGATCATTCAGCTTATTTGGAAATGCTCTTCTATGTCTTTTTCTATTGTTATGCTATACAGTATCAGATTAATTCATTGTCTGCTAATGAATACATGACAGAAACAGTATAGCAGTTGCAACTAAAGATGAATTCATATATAAAACTTGATACATAAGATATGGTTGTGCTTATTTCTCATTGATTGCATAGTATATTTATTGGACATATTTTATCATATGAGTATTTAGGGCAGGTAAAAATTGGATGACATTACTCTATTGATATTACGGATCTTACTTTTTCTGATAAAGATCTTCAATTGTAAAAAACATTATTCAATGAAAAAAAATGGTGGTGAAATTGAATATATGTAGTTATTAAAATTATTATATAATACCCTAAAGTTATCAAGGTATTTATTTTCCTTGTCTATCCTAAACATCATCAGTATCATATTAGAAAAATGGCATATAGTGATTTACTTAGCATTATAATATTATTTGTTCAAATCTATATGTTACTTTTAATCTAATTATGATCAGAAAGTGATTATAAATATTTTGACAGTTTTATTCTACCTCTCATTGTTTAGTCTTCTTGGCAAGCATTTTTAGATGAAATAGAATGTAATTTAAGTTTAACTTTTTAAAAAATCAAACAAACAAAATCTGATATTAACATATACAAACTGGAATGTAATAAATTCTAAACATAATATAAATAAATTCAGCAATGTCAATTACTATAAAATTAGTATATTTGATAGGTTTCTAAACTCAAATTTTTTATGACCTACAATTCCAGAAATCATTATACCTTTATTGGAAACATTATTTTAAATCATTACATTAACGAATTGAAACTATAAATCAAAGCAGTAGTACACTTTTTATTAAACTCTTTTAAACATTGTTGTGGAATTTATGCCTTTCTTTTGAGATCTTATGCAAATTTACGTTTAACTTAACTACTATATATAATCATCTAATAACAGGCTCAATAGATGATAAGTTAATGTTTGATTTAGAATTTAAATTTATAAGTGATTAAGCTATTTATTATACAAATATAAATCATTTTTTTGGTTAAACCAATTTTTTTGATCATTCTCTATATTGTCTCTTTTTGTTTTATTTCTTCTTCTTCTTCTTCTTCTTCTTCTTCTTCTTCTTCTTCTTCTTCTTCTTCTTCTTCTTCTTCTTCTTCTTCTTCTTCTTCTTCTTCTTCTTCTTCTTCTTCTTCTTCTTCTTCTTCTTCTTCTTCTTCTTCTTCTTCTTCTTCTTCTTCTTCTTCTTCTTCTTCTTCTTCTTCTTCTTCTTCTTCTTCTTCTTCTTCTTCTTCTTCTTCTTCTTCTTCTTCTTCTTCTTCTTCTTCTTCTTCTTCTTCTTCTTCTTCTTCTTCTTCTTCTTCTTCTTCTTCTTCTTCTTCTTCTTCTTCTTCTTCTTCTTCTTCTTCTTCTTCTTCTTCTTCTTCTTCTTCTTCTTCTTCTTCTTCTTCTTCTTCTTCTTCTTCTTCTTCTTCTTCTTCTTCTTCTTCTTCTTCTTCTTCTTCTTCTTCTTCTTCTTCTTCTCTCTTCTTCCTCTTCTTCTTCTCTTCTTCTTCTTCTTCTTCTTATTCTTCTTCTTATTACTATTATTCTTCTTATTCCTCTTCTTCTTATTATTCTTCTTCTTATTATTATTCTTATTCTTATTCTTATTATTATTATTATTATTATTGTTGTTGTAGTTATTAGTTATTATTATTATGTTTTAATGATAAGCTTTATTTGTCTTAAAGGGTGACAAAATATTACATAGCTTGGATTGTTGTGTTTTCATAGGCAATCCATAGTTGTAGGTTTACATATATGTGTTATTATTATAACAACTGCTATAACTACTACTAATACTATTTTTACACATATAATATCATCTTAAAAATCTTTGATCATATATTTGTTAGACTTCATCAGTATTTTAATTTTGAATCTGGCTTCCATTATGGATCATTTTGCAATTCTTTTAAAACTATTTGTGTCTTATAATAGCCCAATTATCTACATATATGTTAATAAAATATTGCATGCTAAATAATTTTATTATCCAATAAGAGCTGAGATTATATTTTTGGCTTGAATAATGTAAACATGATATTTTTACAATTTCAGAACATTTGCACTTCTTTAAGTGATAATGGCAATCGTATTAAATTGAATAATACAATTGGAAAGCATTCTCCAGGAATAGATCCATTAATTGGAAAAATTAATTTGAGAAAGCATTTAACATGTCCTGGTGATAATTGTATTGCTTTGAAGCAGCTTAATAAGAAAATTAAATCTAATAATTACCTTATTATACGGAATTTCTTTGTAATAAAACATTTCTCTGAAATGGAAAACAATTAATTCTTTGATTTAAAAATTCCTTAATAACATTAATTTTATTAAAAATAATGATAATATATTAGAAGTATATTGGCAGTGAAAAATATGTTGCTGATTTTTTAAATAATTTCTTCATGTATATACTATAAAAGGAGCTTTTTATTAGTGATTTGGCTTCCAAGTCCATTTCTAATTTTTTTGTTTGTTTGGATATTTCTAATTTTTGTTTGGATATTTCTGATACTCAGTAATGTTTATTGGATTTATTTATTTTATCACTCATTGTCTGCTCGTGTGTTTTCTAAGTGTTTAGAAGTTGATGTTATTACACCTATTTTTAAAAAGGGTGATCCATTATTTATTAGTAATTATAGGCCTATTTCAATCATTTCTGTTATTAGTAAGTTAATTGAAATCATAATCAAGAGTAAAATGATGTAATTTTTGAATATATATATATAATCTTATAATTAAATATTAGTAAATACAGTAATCAAAAATTTTGTTGAAAAAAAAAACAAAAAATATATGACTATTAAACCAATAGCAAAAAGAGGCTATATACCATATAAATCAAGAGTCCTTCTTGTTCAGAAATGATAATCTTTGTAAATATTCATCAGATAAATGCAAAAATCTAATGAATTATTAAATATTGATTATAATTACAATTGTATTTATTATACTATTAAAAATTTCAATACAAAATATAAATATAAAAATATAAATAATAACGTTGATTCTTGTGTTAATAAAATTTGGATACCAATACCATATATTTCGAATCAACAAGCAAATTTCATAAAAAAAATTTATAATGGTATATGTGACATTGCATTTTGCACACCTCCTCCATTAAATAAATTTATAAATAACTCTAAAGATAAATCTCATTTACAAATAAAAATTGTATCATTTATAAATGGATATGTAGGTGTGGTAGCAGATATATAGGGGAATTAAGATGTACATTGGAGAAAAGAATGAAAGAACACTTGCTGTTATTAAAAAGAGTCCAAAATACAAAACAAAATTGCAAAGATAATAATAACATATCAGCTTCTGTTTTTCATGACCATAATAAATCATGTATATATGGTTTTAATTTTAATTATAATAATGTAAAAATATAACAATAAAAGGAAAATAAAGAAAGCAATCCTAATATATAAATACAGGCAAGACTTAATCAATAGGCAGGCAGCTAATGTTAAGATCACAGAATTATGGGAAGGTCGACCTTTCATAGAACTATTTGACAAAACTATGAGGATAGTCTAAAGTGCTCCTAAGTGATGATTATATATTTTTTGTTCACTTCAAAAAAAAAAATAATTACTGTATTTACTAATATTTAATTATAAGATTATGTATATTACTTCAAAGAAATACAGACATCGATTTATAATATTATTACATATATATATACAGTGGTTTCTGTGAATCAGTTTGGGGTTTTTGCTAAAAAGAATACTTTTGAATTTTTTTAGTCATCTATATAATTTAATGTCTTCATTGGTCAATAATATTATGGTAGTTACTTTGTATTTAGATTTATCTAAATCATTTGACTCTGTAGATCATTTTGCTTCCTAATTAAAAAGTCATCTAAAAAACAGAAAATATGCTACTATACTACATAGTGTTATTAGTGTGTAAATTAGTTAATCATGGAGTTTGATAAGAGTCTGTACTTGGCCCTAAGTCCTTTTTGATATATATAAAAGACAATATTGCTTTAATTTTTGATCTCATGGGGTTATGATTTACTGATAACATCGCTCTGATTTATGATGCTGTTTCATATAATATTCATGAACAGATGATTAATAAGGTTGTAGCATTAATTAGTAACTGGATTATGCCAAACTGTATAATAATCAGTCATTATTGAAGAGAGTGGTATTCTTATAAAACTTTGCATATTCACACAATATCCTTATTTGTAGTCAATGTAAGGTTCATTCCAATAGTAATTTTGCTTGTGATAATATTGTTTTTGTTGATACTTATTTTATTTGGATGAGTTTATCGATTCTAGGTTATCTTGATCAAATCATATTGTTTATGTTCTCAGTTATGCACGATTAATTACTTGTTTCATTATTTAGTGAAGTCCTTGCCTAGATTTGCTTTGATGACTATTTATGTTGTTTGTTATCAAAATGATTTGACTTATAATATCTCTCTTGGTATGGTTGTACTCTTTAGTCACAATTCTCATTATATATCTTGCAAAATTATAATGTGTATTATTTTTGGTACTTAGTTTGACTTCTATGTATGATATTTGTGATAATTCTTATGTATTGTCTGTTGTTAAGTTTTGATATATATATATCACTGACATTCTTTTTTATATTGTGAAGTGTTCATTATAAATACTCATTTAGCTAAAAACTTTCAGTTGACATTCCCGGATTTTAATTTATAAAATAGTTGTAGCTAATTGATTTACAATAATGTCAGATTGTTTAATTCTTTTGTTGCTGACTATTCATTTTGTATTTGAAATTTTCTTTATAATATTACATGTAACTATTTTTATTTATTATTGTTCTAACATTTATATGTATTGCATATGTTTAATATATATATATATTCTCTATTTGGAACTTCCTTGTGTAATTAATTTTGGTAGCTATTTCCTATATTTAGAATTTTTTTCTTAACCTTTGTAAATTTATTCACTGTACGATTTGTACATGATTAATGTATATTTATATTTTTATCTCCTTTTTTGTATATAATTTGAAATTTGATATCTTATTAATAACTTTCTCGCACAAATCTCTTCTTTTTGGAATTATTTTATTTTGTTTTGTTTTATATAAGGTCGTTAATAAATAAATAAAAATTATTATTATTTAATTTCAAATGTGGATAATATATTAGCAACAAATTTTCTCCGTGTAAAAAAATATTGTTCCATTTTATTCTGTTAATCCAGTCCAAGATTTTCAAATTTTTTCAGAATTATTTCATTCTCTCCGAATTCTATTTTTTTTTTATATAATTATTTTTTAAAAATAAATAAAATATCCATAAATAATAAAATTATTCTATCAAATGCTTTTTTTAAAAAAAAAAAAAAGAAATATGGCATTATTGCTTGGGAGTTCATGAGAAGTTCAAGCGCCAAATTCGAACTTGGGACTTTTAAAGTCGGACGTTCTACCAACTACACCAAACCAGAATTCATGAGAAGTTCGAGCACCAAATTCGAACTTGGGACTTTTAAAGTTGGATGTTCTACCAACTACACCAAACCGGAGTTCATGAAAAGTTCGAGCACCAAATTTGAACTTGGGACTTTTAAAGTCGGATGCTCTACCAATTCATGAGAAGTTTGAGTGCCAAATTCGAACTTGGGACTTTTAAAGTCAGACATTATACCAACTACACCAAACCAGAGTTCATGAGAAGTTTGAGTGCCAAATTCGAATGTGGGACTTTTAAAGTTGGATGCTCTACCAATTACACCAAACCATGCAGAGTGCTTCATCAGTGATTAATAATATTGTTACATTTTTAATTACCATTGTCAAACTTGCTCTACTCACAACTTTGAGACCATCCACCTCAGATAAATACAATAATTATATATCTATAAGGATATTACAGATGGGAAATAGAATGGTGAAAAACTCCATGTGTATGATGTTTAAAATTAAAACATCAGATATATTAATCTTTAACTGAGGTTTAAAGTTTATATCTGTGCTAGAGATAATCTCTAGTTTAGAAAATGATTGGTAATAATCATTATTGTATTTATCTGAGATGGATGGTCTCAAAGTTGTGAATGGAGCGAGTTTGACAATGGTAAATAAAAATGTAACAATTTACTATAGACAAATACTCTTCATATAATAGAGATATATATGGTAGATAGTGACCTGGGCCAACTGATAAGTGCTGGTTCAGCACGAAATGCATTTTGGGGGTCATTTGTCTTTTATTGTATCTTTATTTATATGAATTTAAAAAGAATTGGGAAATATGGAGGTTGTTTAATATATCTATTAATAACATTGCTCATTTTGACTATGTAAAAGCTCATCAAAGTTAATGGTATTAATCTAAACATTATCTAGAACAAAATATATTAAAATAGTAATAAGTAAAGACAAACTATCAGGTCATAGATGATGTGTGGAATTCTATTGAGTAATTAATTACTCAATCTGTCCTCTGACAGAGACTTTTTTTAAAACACACATTAAAATAATACAGATATATATTAATTTTTAAAAAAAGACCAAAAAAAAATGTACAAAGGATTTAATTTGAGAAAAACCTTGGGCAGTTTTCAACACCAATAATATTGAGAAAGTAAATTTGACCCTTTATAGACCTTTTATAATTTGTTAGGACAATTGACCAGCAGAAAAAAGCCAACAGTAACAAAACCAATAAGGGCGGGTCGTAAAAAGAGAAACATTTTTACTTTTCTAAAAAAAAAGAAAAATATTGTGCCACTAGTAATAATTTCAAAAAAGAAAATATTTAGAGTAATTTCAGTGACTGAAGTAAAATTGCCTTTATAACTAATTGCCCATTACCATTTTAAAGATCTGTTTATTCGGAAAAAGCAAAAATAGATTGTCTAAATCTTAAAACATTTGCAGTACAGTGCTATGTAAAAATTGTAGCCTAATATATATATATATACAGTATATTAATTTTAAATCGTTTTTATTCAAACTTAAAAAGTAACCAACGGCCATATTTATGATAATTAGTTCATGAATAATTACATAATAAATAATACTTGTAATGATGACGTATGGGCCTGCTCATTTCTTTAAGACGTAACCTAATAAAATATCACATGACTATCACAATCCTATAGAAGTGCTTGTATTTTTATACGACTAAAGACACTATAATATATAGAAACTGGGCTTATTTTCAGATTTCTATGACTATACAACCAAATTGGTTAAGATTTAAAACTTACGTTTTGATAGTATAACATAGGGGTAAATTATAGTGTCAAAGAAAAGTTGCATTAGATTCTAAAGATTTGGGTGCAGTTCCAAAATCTAAAGCACCTTACTGATGAAAACCATAAGCTTGAAAGTAGCCTGGGGGTATTGGATATGGCAGCACAGGTTAGGGATTTATTAAAAACTATCATGTGACATCTATTTCTTAGTAAAGCTAACCATATTTAGCATAGAGATAGTGAAAGAAAAATATATTCTTTTAAGCCCTACATGGGAAATCAAAAAAATTTTTAATGCTTGTTTTCAAGTTTTTTTTTTATCATGATTAATATATATCTGTGAACAAAACAGTTTAATTTTTGCGCTTTCAGATTTTTCCTCCAGCAAATATCTGCAGAAAAACAGTGAAGACAATTGAAGATTTGATAGTAAGATTCAAATTTTCCTTTTTTTCTTTATTCTCTAGTCAAAATTAGTTATATATCCATTTATTTTAGTAATTTGAATGTAATTGAGTTGACTATGGGATAGGTAGCTAAAAAAAATTCAAAGATTTCTTGGGATTTAAAAAAAAACTCACAGTTTTACCTTAATCTATATTTCATATTGATGGCATGGTAAGCATATCTTCTAACCATTAAGCCAAAATCCAATGTTAGATGCAATCACCAAAACATTGGAACAATATACTACTAATTATACACAGATAAGCCAATAAATATATCTTCTATATGTGTTACCTGTGATAAAATTTGTTTTAATATATAAATATATGAAATTAGGATATGTATAATGTCACACTGGAATTCCATCTGTAGCACAAAAATAGTTCTATTAGAAAATTTAATAATGGTGATATATATATATCTATTGTCAAATTATATTATTATCTCAGTGCATCTTTCATCTTAGCTCAATCCTATCACAATCATTCATTAGCCAGAAATCAGACAAACCTCTCACACTATAAATGCCTTAGAAACATATACTTTTTCGAGTGATCTATATAGCATGTTATAATTTAATTCATAAACACTTTTTTAAAAAAGATACTTAAGCTTAACTTCATATAATATGTATTTAAATATTTTTCAAACTTCCATCACACATTACTGAAACATATAATCAAAGACATATGAACAAAAACAAATGATCCCTAAGATAACCATATCATGCTAAACCAGCTCTTATTAGTTGGTCCAGATCACAATCTCTTATACATATCTTCATCATTTGTTTTATAGATAGATAGATAGATAGATAGATAGATAGATAGATAGATAGATAGATAGATAGATAGATAGATAGATAGATAGATAGATAGATAGATAGATAGATAGATAGATAGGTAGGTAGGTAGGTAGGTAGGTAGGTAGGTAGGTAGGTAGGTAGGTAGGTAGGTAGGTAGGTAGGTAGGTAGGTAGGTAGGTAGGTAGGTAGGTAGGTAGGTAGGTAGGTAGGTAGGTAGGTAGGTAGGTAGGTAGGTAGGTAGGTAGGTAGGTAGGTAGGTAGGTAGGTAGGTAGGTAGGTAGGTAGGTAGGTAGGTAGATAGATAGATAGATAGATAGATAGATAGATAGATAGATAGATAGATAGATAGATAGATTACTATAGTATTTTTTTGAAGGTTTGTGGTGGTGATGTTCTAGTTGTATTTTTATATTGGACTATTTCCATCATCTAATATGTGTGTTGAGTGTCTTTAGAACAATTTAATTGATATTACTAAACAGTTGGTTCATGTAGTAACTTGTTTGCTGTGATATTACAGTTGGTGCATATACGAACCTGTTTGCTGTGATATTACTAACAGTTGAATGTATTTGGAATATTTAAATAAAATTAAATTGTGCTAAAGACATTCAACACACATATTAGATGATGGAAATAGTCCAATATAAAAATACAAATAGATTACTATAGTTTAATTGACAGATTTCAAATTTTCTGCACTCACAATTTCGATACTCCACCCATTGCATTTAATAAATCTTTTTCTCAATTCTCTCTTCCAAGGTCCCCAAAATATTTTATTTCTCTTAATAAATGCCTCTGTTGCTAATGTTATCTTTTTCTAACTTCTTCACTTCTTCCATCTTCATTCATCCAACTACCCAAATATCTAAATCCATTTACTTGTTAAACTTTGTTATCACAGATTTCAATTTGCAGTTTTGCATTTCTTCCTATTCATAAACACTTAGTCTTCTCAATATTAATCTTTAGTTCACTTTCCATACATTTTTCTTCCAATTTATTCAACATATTCTGAAGATACTTTTCATCCTCGACTATAAGAACCATATCATCTGCAAATTTTATACGCTTTGGAATTTAATAATTAATATATTAATCTTTAATTGAGTTTAAAGGCTACATCTAGACTAAAAAATAAATAATTTGCAACTAAATAAAATAATTAGTAAAGAATAATTACCATTTATTCTTGAAGATGTCATCAAAATGGATGTATTCAAATAATAATTATCGCACTTGTAAACTGACATGTAGTAGTTAAACTTTTCTCCTATAAAATCTTCCAATTGTCTTCATTTCTCTACTTTATTATACAGTTATGAAATCAATATCTTTGATCTTTCATTTATATATTTTTTTTTACTGTTTCTACTCTTATATCACCTATCCTTCTGATCAATTCAGTTTTTTTTTTTACTGTACTACTTTTCATAAGTATGTTTATCATTTGTATATATTCTACCCTGTTGTTGTTTTTTTTTAATGGTATTTCAGTTAGGGTGTTTTAAAATATAATTTGTCATGGTAAAAACAGGTATTTATATATCAAAACAAAGTACACGTGTTAAACATAATACTTTTATTATCAATATTCTTTCATGTTAAGTTTGAATGCTTTGAAGTTTCATTTTTCTAGTATTCTATCACTTTTAAAAATTCATTATTTCTGATAAATATATCTTACACATCACTATTTTACACAGATATTTTAACCTCAACTTGATTCCACAAATCTCACTTAAATTTATCCTATTGTGAAAATTCAGCAATAACTTCACAATCTCTTATCTATTCAATCATTTTTTCATATACATAATTTTCTTATCTTCAAATTATCTTCATTATGTTTTTTCATTTGTTATCTTCTTGTATAATATGATTTATCTTCATTGACATCATCATTATTTTTAACAATTATTGGTCCATGGTAGGATGAAGGTTTCTCTAAATTTAATCCAGTTTTTCTGACCTTTAGCCTCTTATTATTATTAATAGACCATTAAATATTCTTATTTCATCCATCTACCTCACACATGCTTTCTTTCTAAGTCTTTTACAATCTCTTGCAAACCAATAACTTTAACTATACATCTATTATCATCTCTTCTAGCAATGTGAACAGCCTAGCTCCATTTCGCTCTCTTACCTTTTTAATGGGATCATTGATACCTATTTATTCTCTCACCCATGTATTTCATTTTTGATATCTTCTTATATTCTTAATATACATTTCTCCATATTTTGTTAATTGTTCTGAAATTTCTATATTACTATTCAAGCATCCAAATCTCAATTGTTAAAAATGTTTATTTCAAACATATTTTCATATTTCCATTTAATAGTAAATTATTTCTGCACAAACACTCCATCTGAATTTAATTGTATGATTAATTTTATTTATTACATTTCCATTTGTATTAATAATATGATCAAGATATTTGTAGTTGTTAACATTTTCTAACTCATCATTATCAATTTTTATTTTGTTTTTCTGAGAAAATCCATTGAATATTACTTCAGTCTTTTTAGGATTAATCTTTAGTTCTGCTCTTTTACTTTCATTGGATAATTCTTGTAACAGTTCTTGAAGCTCTTAAGTATTATTTTTAAAAATAACCACATCTGCAAAATCTTGATAATTTAAGTACTCTCCAATTGCATCTACTTTCTTAACATCCCATTTTAATCCACAAAATATTTTTTGTAAAACTATTCTAAAAAGTTTTGAAGATAATGAATCACACTATTTTCAATTTTAATCTTTTTAGCTCACCATGTAATCTAATTATTTTAAGCTAATAAACATCACGTGACCACCACTTCTTATGCTTGTGTATAACTGTTGTTAGAACAGGCAAAACTCACTATACGTATTGCCACACACAGAAAGCCAGAGTAATCAATGGATGCCAGAAGGCTTGTGCATAAAATCCTCATCTAGTGCCTACTCATCCAATATCCTAGACTAGTTTCTGGCTTGTGGCCTTTGTCAGTGAGGAGCCTTGGTTCCTAAGATCTAGGTGCAGTGCTCTCTGATCCGAGGCTCCTCACTGACGAAGGCCATGAGCCAGAAACTAGTCTGGGGATATTGGATGAGTCGGCACTAGATGGGGATTTTATGCACAAGCCTTCTGGCATCCATTGATTACTCTAGCTTGCTGTGTGTGGCAATACGTATAGTGAGTTTTGCCTGTTTTAATCTAATTATTGCTACTGCACTTTGATAAATATTCTGCAGAATATAAAAAATTCTAGGCCCGTATCTTCATGATATAGAAATGCTTAAAAAAAATCACATGCTTTTTTGTAATCTACAAATCAAAAGCATAATAGTAACTCACATTTACTGGTCCTTTTGTAACTTTCTCAATACCTGGATATGACCCTCAGTACTAAACCCTTTTAAATCCAGCTTATTCTTTCAGCGTTAAAATCCAAAATTTGCTGTAATCAACTTGTAATTTTTTTGATAAAGATTTTATATAGAACTATTTAATAGAAGACTGATAGGTTTATAATTTTTAATATCTTCTTTATCACAATTTTTTATATATTAATATTATTATTGCATTCTTTCAATCACTTGGTACATATTTATCACATGGGCACTTGATATATAACTTTTTTATTTCTTTACTTGCTTCTTTTAATATATCAACTATAGTACTATTATTTTATGGAATTTGTTCTCTTTTCATAGATTTAATTGCATATCTCACTTCTTAATTTAAACTGCTGGGCAATTCAGAAAATGTAATAATTTTAGGGGGTACTTTGGTGGGGTTTTTTTTTGTTCTTCTTTGATATATAACTCTTTATAGAACTCTTCCATATATTTTATATTATTTATCTTCTTATTAGTAGTTCCAAATTTTCTTCTTGTTGCAGAAATAATTTTCCTTCCAATACCAAGATGTTGTTTTATACTTTTAAAATTCTTATTCTCTTCTTTGCTAATTCACAATTATATTTTATTGTTATTAATTTTTCATATTTTACAAAACTCTAGATATTCAATTTTTCTTAAAATATTAATTTAAAAATTGTTCATATCTCATCTTCTCTTTAAGTACTCTATTTCTCAGTAGAAAATTTACTGATAAATTATTGCTTTTTTGTGCCAACTATATTTTTTGCAATTTTTAATAGTGCATCAGTTATCTCCTTATTGATTTCAGTCAAGTTTGAACTATCTTCAGAATATGCTATTTTTAAATGATTTTTAACATCTAATTTAAATTTATCTGAGTATTTCAAAAAGTTAGGAATGTCAATTATTAATGCTGTTTTTTTTAACAGTTTTTGTCTTTAATGTTTTTTCATTAATACATATCTTACATTTCATTAACTGATGGACACTTTTGAGTTTATTAAAAATATTACAGTCTTGAAAGACATATTTTTTGTTAGACAAAATATAATCTAATTCTATTTTTTTTTTACGATCAATGCTACAAGAGAAAGTACCTGAAGCCTTAATCTATGATTGTCCCCATCCCGGTTTCGAGCTATGGCTCTCTTCAATGAGAAGCTAGAACATTAGATTCAATCTAATTCTATTTTATCTCTATTTTAATGTTTCCATATCCATTTGCAATTAACATTTTTTTAAAAAAAATAATATACTTTTTTTTTCTGTAAACTCCACAAACCTGAGTCTTCATTCATTTTTATCACCAACAACCAAATTTACCCACAGCGGTTTCACCTTTCAATTGTCTATCAATTCTAGCACTAAAAATCATGAGAATTTTAAAATATTGTTTGATCCAATCAACAGCATTTTGTATGTCCATGTAAAAATCATCTATTTTTTTTATTATAATTAGAACTTGTTGGGGTGTAAATCTCAATTATTTACATTTGGAATTTTCCATTAAATGATTAATCTTCTTCACTCTGTCTGATATATCATCAATCTCCACAATGCTGTTCTTTCACTTTATAATAAATTCCACTCTATTTGTGCTTCCAATACTCCTGCCTTTGTAGTAAAGGACATGCCCACTTTTTACATCAATGGTGCCTTTACTTTTTCTTCTAACTTTAAAAACACTGGCATTATTGTTATTTTCATTTTTTCTAATATTTTAACAATATCTAAAACCCTTGCAAATGATACCCTTATGTTATTCTCTTTATATTGCTTACTAATGTATTTCCATATGTCTCTAATCATTGAATAACTTTATAATACTTTTTACATTATAGCTTTTTTGCAGCAACATTTACCATCTATATCCATTTTCCTGGTGGAAAAATTTTCCTTAAATATATCACTTCCAGAATTATCTTTCCCAGATATATTAATATGCTGAATGTCAGCAGCCCTGCATGTTGTTAATTCAAAAAAACTGAGGTACTTCATGTACTTTAAGGTCCATATTTAAAGATAATTCCTCAGAGCCAGCAACAGACAACAAAACATTAACTTTATATTCAAAAGTGAAAGGATTGGTGAGGATGTTACAGTTAACATCACATGACCACCACTTCTTATGCTTGTGTATAACTGTTGTTAAAACAGGCAAAACTCACTATACGTATTGCCACACACAGCAAGATAGAGTAATCAATGGATGCCAGAAGGTTTGTGCATAAAATCCCCATCTAGTGCCTACTCATCCAATATACCCAGACTAGTTTCTGGCTTGTGGCCTTCGTCAGCGAGGAGCCTTGGATCTGAGAGCACTGCACCTAGATCTTAGAATATTACAACTAGGAGGGTCATAATCTGTCCTAGATATATAAGATATAGAATCCAAGTAACTTTGAGATCACCCAATTCAACCAATCAAATGAAACAAAGAGGACATTTAGATAATTAGCTTACAATTCACTTTTTTCTTTCCATATGTCATAGCATCCGCTGGGAGGTGAACCCGCAACAACCGTCTGCAACCAACTGCTTGCTTGTAAGGCGGCTGCACTGACCTCTTGGCTATACAAAAGATAATGTTACAGTTTTTAAATGTATAAAAAAAATCCTTAACAGGACAATAAATTTTAGTATAATTTCTAAAAGTATTAATGTCTTTAAAATCAGATTAACACATATCGTAATCAAATAATCCTTTTATTTTTATTATTTCTAATATGCAGTTTTGAGATGTCATTTTTAAAGGTGATCGAATAACATAATACAATAAAAACAGAAATTAAAAGATGGCCACTGTATTCATTTTTTGTCTTTACAAAATAATCTATCAGAAATATTTTTCTTCACTTTTTCCCCTTTTTTCAATATCTTCTTTCTTGGTAATAGGAATCGATTTACAAATTTGTTGCTTTTTTTCTAATGAAATTAGAAATGATATGTTGCAATCTTGATGTAGCAAATGATATTTGAGTTATCAAATTTATGCTGAATAGATTTTTAGATGTCATCGAATTCCTTCTTACAATTATCACAATGATGAATATCACTCAGAAGTTTTTTAGGCAATTATATATATATATATTCGATCATTGTTTGATACAATATAGTGATAACCCTAAATTTAATAAGCATTACAATTTTAATTTTTTTTGGAGTTTAATAATTTTAAATCAATAACTCTACATATTGGTTCTTATTATAAAAAGTGGTTATAACAAATTTTAATATGCTTTTTAAAAGTAGATATTCTCATAAGTTTTTGCCATCATAATTTTTCCCAACTAACTTTCACATCCATGGAAAGATGCAAAATTACGATAACTTGCACAACTCTGATCTATAAATGTTTTACATCTAAAGACTTTTTTCTAAGCTTTTTATTGAGAATCTGCCCAATGTTAACTAATTAGAACGCTAAAAGAAAATATGTTTATATACCACAGACAAGTTTTCACATATTATCCTCTAATGCATATTTTCCAATGTATTATATATATAATTTAACAAATATTGAACGATTAAGTGACAAGAATCTTAAAAATTAAAAGGATCTTAGATAATTATTAAAAAACAATTAGAAAAAAGTATTTAATGAAGAACAACACAAAAAAGTTCTCAGAAATTTTATTGAAAAAGATCAATGAAAAGAGAGACTGTAGAGTTTTATTTAATATTATCCAAAGCAAAAAAGGAAAATTTCATAAAGAATTGCCAAATATATTCAAGGAATAGTGTTGAGTTAAGCTTCTTGTAAAGAAGAAACAAAACTGGAGAGAGATAATACAGATGCATTTGTCCTTTTTCTACTCTAGTATTAGCTATTAGAATGAAGAAAGGAAATATCCTTGTTTACTGTAGTAAGCTTTATAAATAGAATCAAGCGATATTATGTTAATACACCTACAGATGATAAACCAATAGCTCTGATGATGATGTGAGCTAAGATTTTTGTTAATAATAGATTTATTCACTCTAAAAAGTCTAAAATGTAATTACTAGATCAAAAAGCAAAAATAAATTATCCTATCGTGATAGCTTACCATGTATATGCAATACAACTTTATGACTGTGTGATTAGAAAATGTATGTATATAGTGAGACTCTTTTTAAAATATATTTTTTAAAAAACGAAAAAGAAAAAAATTAGTTTAGATGTACTTAAATGTTTGAAATTATCTGTTTTCTGTTCATATTGTCTTCTGGTCATAAAGTTTCATCTGAAAGACATAATTTTTAATGATCTGGAATAGTATATGTATACTCTGGCATATTTTATCTTTCAGCAATGGACATTCTAATTTGACTGCTATTAAATCTGATCTAGCTTCAATATTTAGCCCTAGAAAAAGTCAAAGTAAACTCTTCCTACACCTTAGCCTCCAGAACTCAGAAAGGACGGGTCAGAATTGGATAGTAGATTACCCTTAAGATATAGCCTAAATTTTACAACACCGCTTTTTTATGATAGAATAAACTTACTTTGAAATTTAAAAAGTCATTTTTGTGATCTGCCTTCAATAAATTAAAAAAAGAAAATATAACTTGGAGCTATACTTATATTACAGTTTATTATACTTCTTATTACATTTTTTTTTTTTTTTTTAATAAAATTAGTATCCTGTTTTAATTCTGAAGAACTCATCACACAAAATTATTTATAATAATTTTTATTTAAAACAAGGGATTAAAATAACTAATTTGAAAATGTATACTCAATTTATCATTTCAAATATACGTGATTAGATGAATAAATTATTTATATATACATGTAGAAATTGGCTGAACAATGTTATATTTTTTATAAATTTATTTTAATTTTGGAAATGTTTAAGCAAGATTGTTTATCCAGATACCTAATTTCTGATAACGATTAGATATAAAATTGAAAATATTTATTTTAATAACAAAGGTGGCACGCATTTGCTGATTATAGTTTAGCTATCTTACTAATAAGGGCTTGATTCCAAATGTTAAGAAATGGAGAAATTCATTTGAAGCATTTTTCAATTTATTCTATGTTTAATTGATTGAAATATATAGTATTATTTGGGCTTGTAATCTGAATGATTACAATATTCATATATATATATATTGCAAACAAATCAAGTCATATATCACGTGACTTAATTTAATACGCTTGTATTACAAATGTTATATAATGAGCGTGCTAATAGCTCTTAACAAGCTTTTCTGAATATCCTTATCCTCAGACTGTTTTCTAGCTCTGGCGATTGTCAATGAGATACTAGGACATTCAGGTATTATAGTAATACCAGAAACTAATCTGAAGATAGGGATATTCAGAAAAGCTTGTTAAAAGCTATTAGCCTGTTTATTATATAACATTTGTAGTACAAGCTTATTAAATTAAGTCATATAATATATGATTTGATTTCCTCACTGTTATTGTTTTGTTTTTGAGGCTTTGGCAATTTTACATTGCTAAATTTATTAATATATGGTGTATCTGAACTTAGTTCAGTTCCATATGGCTATTTAAGTTAGATAGCTGGATTTGAAGACATATGAATGTCTGAAATTTTCAGATTTTCTACTTAATAAGTAACTATTAGATAAATTCTGGGGCTTGACCTGGTATTTTTAAATATAATCCCTGAATGTCCTAGCACCATCCAGAGAAACTGGTCTGAGGATAGAAATATTCAGAAAAAATCTATTAGTATGCTCATTTTACATATATTATTGTTAACAGGAGAGTGCCTTGATAACAATTTAAAATTGTTGATTGTTATTGATATTGGGATTGTCTAAGTGTTGACTGGCTTTTAATGATTGAGATATATATATATATATCCAGGTTTGAATCTGATTCATGTTAAACTTAGAATTTTATTCAGGATGCATTCAGACTTGCAATTTTTTTAAATAGCCAAGCATAGCTAATCCAACTAATTATTCAATATTGATTAGAAAATAGATATTTAGCTTTTCGTAGGTAAAAACAAAATAAGAAAGAAAAACAATTCAAACTTCTAGCATCCAGCTTTCTTTTTCACAGTTCCTCTTTAAAAAAATATTGTAAAGATTTTTATTCTACAATAGATGCTTTTTAAAGATCATTTGGTCTTATATAAATATAAAATACAAATAAAATGTCAATTAATTGAAAACTATTGTAATAAAAATAATAAATATAATGGTAATTAACTATTATATAAAATCTTTCAATCTATTGAAGTACTTTCAGTTAATTCCTTAACTCTCCTCAACTGTCATTAAATTAAAAAAAAAACATAATGGAGACAAACTTCATCAACTCAAAACTCACAATTCCCAAATTTTAACATTAGCCGCTTGATTATTATATTCAATTTATTTCTATTTATTAATATTGCCTCTTTAATTTTTATCTAATTATGGTTTCTCTCTTCATGAAGAATCTTAACACTTTCAATATCAAACTTAAATTTATATTTACATGTCCTTCCATGGTCCAAAAAAACTGAAGCAGTCATTAAATCACTATTATCTTTACTTTTCACATACTTATATAATAGTTCATGCTTCTTTAATCTTTTTTCAATACTGCACCTTGATTCGCCTATATATGATAATATACATCAACAAAAAATTTGATAAATAACATTTTCTGCTTAACAGGTATAACATTTTTAGAATTATTCATTAATTTATTCACATTATTTGTAACACAAAATGAAACATTACATACATTCTTATATATATATTCTTAAAAAATTTCACTTGTCCATTTAAAATAGATCAAAAGTACCAATTATGCATAAAATGGCAAGTTTTAGATCTTTTTTGTTTCGTAATGAAAAATTATGTCATTACCAGTTTGATAAATTAAAAAATATTGAGTTATTTGCCAAGGATTTGTTTAAGGTTGGTTATAAGATTGAACAGATTAACAATACATTATGTCAGTTTAAAAAGAGTTATAATGATTTAAAGGAGTTGAAGTTTGATACTAAAAAATAGATATCTATTCCATATATTTCAAATGATCAAGTAAAAATTTTTAAGGATATATGTAAGGATGTGTGTAATGTTTCATTTTGTGTTAAAAATAATAAGAATAAGTTAGTTTTTGTTACTGTGGAAAAAACTAAAAAAATGTTTAGAGTTTCTTGAAATTATGATTGTATTTTTTTTTTTTACCTATAGCCAATTTCAAAGTTGTTCAATATGGTTTGATATGGATCCTGTTTTCAGCTGTAAATCTTTCAATATATGCATTATAATTTCAGTTACATCTTGAGTAATAATTATGCCATTGTCAATAAAGGTGGCAATACTAATTTTGAATCCTATACGTAATAGGTAAAGCCCTCAAACAAATTGTCATTTTTTTTAAATTAATGGGTTGACATAAACTATAAACACTAATGCTATTAAAGAAAATTCTTGTAGCATGCTATTTTTTGAAATGTTTGTTCAGATATTCATCTATAAATTTTAGTAGCTATTGTGTTATTTAAACAAGCAAAAGTCTCCATACAATAGTGCCACTCAGTGCAAGCCAGAGTAATTAATGGATGCCAGAAGGCTTGTGCATAAAATCTCTATCTAGTGCCTACTCATCCAATATAACAGTTATGAGCAAGTATAAGAAATGGTGATCATGTGATGTTTGGTGGTTTATTTTGTTATTTATAAAATAATTTCTTAGGTCTTGAGTTAAATGAATGTTTTTGAACTGGTTGATTCAATTAATTGATATTATCAATTTACCAAATCAAAGGCTAATGTAAAGTCTATTTTAATACCACATTTCCTTTACAACTTGAATTTTAATGGCTGCATGAACAACTCTTTAAACCTTTACAGCATGATAATATTTGGAGAGTTAAATGTATTAGATGATAGAATTTCTTTAGTGATATTCCATCATACATTTTTAAATCTATATCCTGATTAAAAGTAATCTTAAATTTTTAATATGACTAACTGAAATCTTCCGTGATTTCTTTTTAATATATTAGCTAATTTATAAACTCCATAATATATGGTTATAACACTTCCATAAAGTATAGATTAATAGATAATCCAAAAGTTTGCATAATAGTGATGGAATTAAATCACCTACTAATAATTCAATATGACTTTTTAGCCTTTTTATTTTGTATAGTATTCCTGTTTTAATCAGCATATTTCCTGAATTATTATCTTGGTTATTATTGGTCATATATGTTGCAGTTCTCATATATTTTTTTGAGCTTTTAAAATATGTATTCACACACATTTAATCTTTAAATTTGTTTTTGATTGTGATTTGCTATTGTCAATGTGGTATATTTTTTGTACATATTCTTCTTATTCTTATATAGTTAATTATTATGTAAGATAATTTCTTTACATTTGATTATATTCTTCTTGTAAGTTCTATTATTATTTCATTGCTGGCTTTAAAATAAGTTAATAATTACAAAGCTGATTCTATTTCTTGAATTCTTTGATTCTTTGGTCTTTCATTAGTATTATTTACATTGTTTGACTGCATATTTATTAATAGCTTTTTTGTATTTTTGAAAGCTTTGGATATTTATTATAGTAATTTATTATAATTAGGATATTTAATCAGTGAAGAATATATTCTCCAATAATTTTTTTTATATGGCATTTGTATTATAGAGCTAGTTTATTATAAACTTGGATAATAAGTAGTCAATTAAACTTGTTAGAGAAGTTATGTTGGAGACATTATTTTTTTATCTTTGATATTAAAAAATAAGTCTATTTTTAGATCTAGGGTCTGAACCTACCCTGACACCTTTCTGAGGAGTGCCAAAGCATGAAACCATGGTCAGGGGTTTGGGGAGGGGTTCTTGACAGATATTTTAAGTGCTGGATCTGGTTAAGCATTTATCACAAAGCTTGTAGAGGAATTGGCAATCCTCATTATTTATAACTTACAATCTTAAGAGATAGGGTCATGTGATATATAACTCTTATTTTGACTATTAGGGATCTTGTTTGATTATTAATAGAGAAATAAGCATTCAGAAGATATTTACTATATAACAAGCTTTAATTTAATTTATTCAACTTATATTGAAGGATGGTAAGCAAGTTTTCAAAGATGTTATTTATATCTTCACTTAGAATTACTAGATGTAATTTTTGGATAAGTCTATTTTATACAAAATGTAATACTTCTATACCTCTCCCTTTAGTTGTTGGAAATATTGTAAGTAAATAATGTGATGGAATTATTATAGAGAATGATATAACAAATAACAATTTGTGTCAATTGTTAATACAGAGTTTCTTTAATATAAATAAATAAAATAATAACTAAATAATATTTCCAAGCGCTTTCAACTCTTATGAGTCCTTATCAAGGCAGTGTAAAAAATTCTATTTTCTCCTAGGTGATGAATTTAACATTTCATTGTATTGTCCAGGAACAACTAATCGGAAAGCTGGTTAATTTCGAATTCATAGCACAAGATTAATTTTGGATAAGATATAATTATTTAATCTTGCATTTTTTATCATGTGTTTCGTGCATTAAAATCCTTTGGACTACAGATATGGCCTGTATTATTTTGGTGAACATAAAAAGCTGAATAAACTGTATCATCTTCTCTTGCTCTATTATACGTATATTTATGTTGTTGAAGGCGATATTTAATATTTGTTTTGGTTTCTCCAACATATATTGCACTACAATTTATTTGTGGGCATCTAATAGAGTATACAACACTACTTTTATCCTCTTTATTATTTCCTTAGAATTATTTATTAATCTATTAAGGTTAGGTGGAGTTCTCCATGCTAATCGAAAATATTGACTTAAAACTTTTATTATATTTTTATTAATATTGGGAATAAAAGCTAATGACATCCATGGTTTATTATTTATATTTATATGGTCACTATTATGACATTGTTTATAATGCTTCAATACAATAGATAATAACATTTGTTTATTATAACCCACTTGTATTAAATCTTGCATATAACATTTTATATTATCTTTCTTAAACATTTCATTTGAACACAGTCATTGATTAAGTGTTAAAAAAGCTCTAAAACCAGCTAATTTGTGTACTAAAGGAACATTAGATGTTGGATGAATGTAACCTCTATTATCTATATGTCTTGCAACCATATTATATACTAATTTATCATCTACCCTTGATATTTGCAAATCTAAGTATTTAATACTAAAATTGTCTTCTCTTTCTATTGTCCAAACTAAACCATCCTGGTTCTGCAAACTATCAAAAATATGCTTTATAATGTCTGGTAGCCCATATATCAAAACATCATCCACATATCTACAATATAAGGTGTTCTCATTTCTTACTAATATGGGATGCACAATTTGCTGTTCTATATTATCTACAAACAAATTATTTATTCCACTCACAGCCAATTGGCCATCCTTTTCCATTCTATATAAGTTACTACCATGTGCTGCAACAATATCATTGCTTATCCAAATTAAAACATCTATAATGAAAGATATTTTATCCTGTGTCATTTCTTTAGCACACAATTTATCTCTCAAAATTGTAATAGATGTGGATCGATCCACTGATCCATATAATTCCACCACATCCAATGAAATAAACTCATACCCCTTAACTATAGCTGTTTTATCAAGTATAGCAACACAATCAAATGACGATTTTAAAGTATATTTTCCAAACCCAACAAAATCTAAAATCCACTTAACTAAA
Organism: Epiperipatus broadwayi; assembly: GCA_028023455.1. NCBI lineage: Eukaryota > Metazoa > Onychophora > Udeonychophora > Euonychophora > Peripatidae > Epiperipatus > Epiperipatus broadwayi. The sequence goes on along the minus strand of JAQFVV010012670.1, from coordinate 1,168,100 downwards.
ATTTTTGCAAGCTTTTGATAATATGCCCTTGTAAAATCCATCATTAATCTTAAAGGAGCATTAAGCTTATGTGTTTTTATATTCGCAAACATTTGCGGAATAAAAGTTGCCGATGAATAAACTTCCCTATATTCTTTATTAGTAAGAAACATTTTACCACGTGCTCTTAAAATCTTTGAAACAAACTTATCTTTCATAGCCTTTATATTATAATTTTTAATTCTAATAAAGTTCAATTTTTCTATTTGTTGTCTAAGTTTAATTTCATATGTATCTTTATCCATTAATACAAATCTATGTGATTTATCTTCCTTAGAACAAATCAGCTGGTTATTATTTAAAAATAATTTAACATCTTTCAAAGCCTGAATTTTGTATAAGATATGATTCTTTAATCTTGCATTTTTTATCATGTGTTTTATGCATTAATGATAAAAAACGCAAGATTAAAGAATCATATCTTATACAAAATTCATCTTGTGCTATGAATTCGAAATTAACTAGCTTTCCGATTAGTTGTTCCTGGCCAATACAATGAAATGTTAAATTCATCACCTAGGAGAAAATATAATTTTTTACACTGCCTTGATAAGGACTCATAAGAGTTGAGTTGAAAGTGCTTGGAAATATTATTTAGTTATTATTTTATTTATTTATATTAAAGAAACTCTGTATTAACAATTGACATGAATTGTTATTTTATATGATATTTGTATTATTTATAGAAGTATTATTTATTTACAATGATATAACAATATTGGTTTTAAAAAACACTAACTAAAACAATTGTTTTATTGGTTTTATTAATATTTTTATTGGTTTTATTAATATTGCAACTTATTGCCTGGTTTATTATTTAGCTTATATAGAGCTATATATTTCACTTTCAATTTATCAATTACCTGAATGGTGTATTCAGGTGCAGATTTCTTATTATAATAATATATGTATCATTAAGATTAGATTTTTCATAGTTTATTATTTTATCTTTTTTATTATAACTATTAATGCATCTAATATTTAATGTACTATTTTCAAGATTATTTGCATAATAGTATTATAGTGTTTAATTTCTAATGATTCATTTTTTATATTGTTTTTCTTCAGTGACATTTCATTAATACCTTGTATGTATGCAATTTCGTTTTTCTCTCTTGGAGAAAATATTATTGCATAAAGATTTTTTGTATTTTCCTTATTTGTTGAGTAAGAGTTCCCTTTTTATTTACAATTTTTTTTCTTATCATTAAGATTGATTTTTAATTATGTTCTTTCTTTTATTGTTGATATTATGTGGCTCAACATGTTGGCTGCACTATTCTTTTACTCTAGTATCTGAGACGAAATGTATATAGGTTTATTTAACTTATAGTTTTTCAACATTATCTTGTTATTTATCAATCTCTACTGGGTAGATTTTGATAATATCTTGCTTTCAATCTTTGACTGATGTGATTACCACACTAATCCATCTATAAAATTTACTGCATTTAATGCAGGAACTAATGATAAACATTATATTATTTTCTGCTACATAATCAATTTCTTTTGCATTTAAAGCAGGTATATTGTCTGTCTTTCAGAATTATTGTAATGGGCATTCCTTTTTTAATCTTTAATAGAAAATTTTAAGAATTCTAAGCGGATTTGGTCAATTATATTATGTATTAATTCTCTCTAAAATTGATTAGTTTTCTAAAAGGTTATAATTCTTTTTTGAAGAAATTATCAGCAATTTTTTATGGGGAAAATGGATACTTCTAACCCACACATTAAAGGATTATATCTTTTGTCATATAGTACAGTAGTGTGCAACCTTAGGTCATGACCCCTTAGGAGATCGCATAAAAATTGTTAGGGGTCGCAAAATTTTTAAGAAACTCTCTTAAGTTTGGATAATACTTTTTTTTTTTTTTAAAAAAAAAAAAATTAATTATTTAAAATACTGTAGATAAAAATCACATGAAAATAAATTGTTTTTATATAACTTTTTTTTATAAGTATACTACTTTTTCCAAAAATTTAATTTCAAATTGTATATGCTTAATACTAAAATATTAGGAAATATAAATATGTATATTAATTAAAACTATTATCGTTTTATTACGAATATTTTTACATACTCGTGCTTATTATTTAGGTATGATAAAAACAAAGAATGGTTCACATCAAATTTTTATCTGAGGAAGGGGTCACAAATGTAAAAAAATAAACAAAGAATGGGTCATGTCAAATTTTCATCTAAGGAAGAGGGTTACAAGTGTAAAAAAGATTGCACATCACTGATGTAGTATATTTTTTTCCTGGCAATTTTTTTTTTTTGTACTTTGATATGATATTTAATTGCAACAAAGATTTTTGATACTCATGTACTTGATTAGATCTAAATGAGTTAATTTAATATCTTTCAGTAGATGAGATTGGATTTCTCTATTAAATGCTATTGATTCTCTTTAACATTTTCATAATTAAACAAAAAATAAATGAATTTAGTGACCTATTTATTTAGATTTTTTTTCTCTCAATATTCGCTTTATTAATGTGCTAAACACAAGTGTTTCATTATCATTTTTAGTTCTAGCACTGTAATGTTTAATTTAATAAAATCATAGACACATTTATTATTTTTACTATTTCAGAAATATTACCAAATTTACTACAGTAATATCTTATATAAATACAATTTATCCACTTTACCTTGAACACTTTTAGCAAAAATCTTTTATTAAAAAAAATTAAAGTCGCTCTGAAGAAAACTGCAGGACAGTCGAAACATAAGATTGTGTATGCATATGTGTACAATAAAAAGTTTTTGCTAAAAATTGTTCAAAGTAGAGTGGATAAATTGTTTTTATTTTTACTATTTCTTTTTTTATTTCTAAAAACTCTTTACATGGTGACTAACAGCAAGGCTCTGGGTTTTCAATGATGTGTCAATTTCCTGCTTATCACTATCTTCTAGTATATTACCTCTTGTTTATCACTCCAAATGATAAACTGATAAACTAACATTTATAATTTTTTATTTTGGCTAACATATTAGTTTCTTCATTATTTAGATTATATCTATTTAACTTTTTAAAAATTCTTTAGTGTTTTGGGCTTTGAAGTTTTTATATATTATCTTTTTATCTAAAATGAGCTTCAAGGCATTTCATATTCAGTCAGCTTGATAACTTTATTTTTTGCTTTTGTTTGACTTGAATCTATGTTTTTTTATTGTTGTTGTTGTTTTTGATGTTTTAGTGATATAATTAAGATTTTTGTTAATGTTCTTCTAGGGGATATTCTTTCTAAATACATCTGATAATGTTAAGCACTAGAATTAATTATAGATATGTAAAATAATCATATATATATATATTAAATATTATTAATCATGTATATAATTACTAATAAAAATTAATGCAAATAATATATATTTAATGGTATAAATATTAAAATGCATACACAGTTAATAAACAAAATTACCTCAAATTCATAACTCAACCAGTCTAGACAAAAAAAAAAACTTTAAAACACTACTAATGGTTTTAAAGTTGTTGTTGTTTTTTTTTTTGGCTAGTCTGGTTGAGTTGTGAATTTGGAGTAATTTTGATTATTTATTGACTAGTTTAGCTTTATGCTCTTAATGTTTATAATTAATAAAATATAAATAAGGTTATGTTAAAGTATTTAAAAATTGTTAAAAGATTTCACAAAATAGTAAATAAACTGATTAATTGAATATTAATATATATGAAGGCAACAAAATGTTGTAGAAGTATGAAAAAAATTTAAAAAATAAGAGGGCAGATATGACAGATGGGTAATGAGATCACAAATTGAATTTTAGTTTTAGTGCTTTGTGGAATTGAATGAAATCAAAATGAAGAATTTTATTATTCATAAAATCCTTATTATATGTGGTGTTTATATGCAGTATGGGAGAAAATCTAATAGCATTTGAATGATGAAGAATTAGATTTATAGATCTATTTAATCTAGTATAATACTGCAAGGGATTAGAGGATATGTTTGAAAGTAAATCTAAGGTAATTGTAAATTTGGATGTGATCTTGCATAAATATATAATGTCTCTAATTTTTCTTTTTTGCATCAATGAAACATTAAAACTATCAGGAAAATTATTATATTTAGAGTATTTGGCAAATATAATATAGACTTTTTGAATCTCTCTTTTAGTGTGAGGGTTCCAGGTAACTGAGCCAAATTCTAAAATTGGGAGAATCAATGAGAGGAAAAGTTTATATTTCATTGACTGATGAGGTATTTTAATTTGTCTATGTATGATCTCCATTATTTTATATACTTTATTTACTGCAGTATTAACATGAAGGTGGAAGGAGAGATTACTGTAAAAAGTAATTATAGTAATAATTATATATATATAATTTTAGAAAAAATTACAGCATGAAGTATTATATTAATGTATTGAGAGTGAAGATCGCTTTAACTACCATATAAACAGTATTAACATCTCACAGAAATTAATATTTAAGATGTTCCATATTTGCAAAGTTATTAAAATGAATACATAATGATTCTCTCTTGGAAATATTAAGTTCCTCTAGTTTTAATGTACCATTTTTTGCACCTATAATGAATAGAAGTTCATTCTCATAATTATCAGTGTCCAAACTTGTTTTCCATATAAATTCATAATTTGCAGACAAAGTTTAACTCATTTTGTCTGACACACATGTGTTTCTGTAAAGTATTAATTTAATTTAAAATTATGACTGCATAAATTTTCACTCTCAATATATTTACATAATATTTCACACTAAATTTTCTCTTATGTTTTCACAAATATATCAGACTTTTTTTTCAGGGTTATTAACGAAAATACTTAGTAATTCTGCCTTGGGAATGTTATATTTGTCCTGTTTCAATGTGGTATTATTTAAATCTAGAATGAATAAAAAAAATATTATTGTAATTATTATTGTTTAAATTTTCCAGTCAACCAAATAAGTTATTGGATTGTAAGAAATTTGTCAGACTAATACAGGAGTTTCTACAAAATGTTAACATCATTTAAATGGCAGTTGGACAGATTTTCCCTCTTATTATATGCATATACATAACGTAATCTGCCTCTAGATTAAACTTTCTGAACACTTTCAGTATTAAGTAAGCAAATTAAATAATTAATCATTTGTAGATGACTAAAAAATTATTGAACTACTGTACAATTGAATCCAATGTTTTTATATTTACTACTACTAATATATATGTTTGAATAAAAAATAAATTAAATTTGTTCTTTTAAATAAATTTATTAATAATTATTATTAAAATTTATAATTAAATTAATCACCATTGCTTTTCTCTAATTGTCTTTTCATTTTCTTTTACTTTATGCTCCCTTCAGACATTTAGATTACCACAAGGTTCATGTAGTATGAACCTGCTGACATCTATTTGTTTTTTTATATTTTATATTGTTATATTCCTCTCTTTATCCTTTTTTTCTTCTAGAGGTAGAATAGTCATAGTCATTTATAGGTGGATACTAGTAAAACTATTCATTTATTAAGGTAATTTAATGGTCTTATGTGTGTAGAAGTTATAGACTACTTGGGGACATATCTTTGTATTTCAATCTACCTGAATAATTAATGGAAGGCAACCTTTTTCAGTCTCTTAGATGCTGATTGTTTTTGATACACTTTTTGGATATGGGAGTGTGGGGGTGGAGATACTGATATGAATTAAAAACTTAAAGCATAAATATCTGACTGTACAGGTTAATGTCTCAAGCTATTATATCTATATTTCAGGTTTAAATCTGGGTTAAACTTTTGAGATTTTTTCAGGTTTCAAGACAGTCAATATTTAACCTATTTATTCAATTATTGCTCTATCAATGGATATTCTTAAATAGATGAATAACTATAAAATCTCACCACTCTGCGTTTGAATATATTCACATAATTAGAAAAAAATGAAATAAATGAATATTTATATGCTAAGATTTAATAATTGAAATACTAATCTTTAATTGATTTTAAAGTTTATATCAGAGATGAAAAAATAAATAATAACTTATACTCTAAAAATGATTAGTAGTAATATTTAAAGTATTATTCAATATAATGTCAGATATAAATGGGTGAAATATATGACATTCTTGCAAACTGAATAGCAAAATATTATAGTAATCTTCCAATTAAATGCAAAATTTTAGAGACAAATAAAATGAATTTTCAAATGTTTGTTTAAGAAAGCATTTATTAGAATCTGTGAGCTATTTTCTAATGTGCATACACATTTTTTGATATATCATAAAGTATAATAGTAGTTGATATTAATGTATAGCTTATATATAAATTTCTTTTGCAAAGCAATGAAAAAACCATTGTACTACCAATAAGAAAATATTATTTTTCAAGTGTCCTTCTAATAAAAATGTGTTCTTTTAAACATTATCTATTTTCTGGAGGAAAAATCTAAAATAATTAATTAGCTAGTTTTTAAGGTTATCATCATACATTGAACACCAAAGTGATAAGTTTAGCATCAATCCAATAATTCTTAGTTGTCACATCCATCATTCTACCATGGCATTAAAACACACAAGGTATCAGAGGAAGTGTTGATGGATAAATAATTATAGAATGAGTAATAATTGATATTAGTGGATGAAGTGAAAAAATCGTCAAGAAGATAAATGCAATAAAAAAAAACAAAATATAGATAATTTTTAAAATATCAATATTTACGAAATTTATTATATTAGATTAGATCTTATTTTTGCTTTAAGATATACAGATTAATTAGGCATTGTGTATTATTACTACAACTAAGTGATAATTCATAAACATTCTCCCTTATAATGTGCTCTTTCTTCCCATCCTCCTGACACATTTTATTCTAGCATCTTAACTTTAGAGCTATATCATAAAGTTTGATGGGTTCTTACTTTATCAAGATGTATATTAATATATATACAGTATTTTGATATTGTTTAATTTGAATTTTTTTTCCGATGGTTTTTTTTTATTTTAAATAAAAAAGATTTTGAATACTTTAAACTATTTTTTAATGTATGTTTTCTTTTTCTTTTTTTAAATTAAAAAATTTGGCAATGATTTTGACTTTGATAAGATGGGCATGCAATTTTCATATTGATCAACAAATAATTCCGTATATATATATATTAAAATCCATTAATTCTTTTAGTCATTTCACGAGTTCTTTCCTCACTTTAAAATGACTCATTTCCTTTATTTATAATATCATTAATTTATTACATTATTTTTTAATTATATTGCTAAGCTATTTTTATATAAATTTATACCTTTCATTAAAATATTTATATAAATTAAGTAATTTCATTTGCTATTTATTCATGTATTTATTCTTTTATAAATTTATATTTAAATTTAAAAAGAAATAAATTATATTAAATAAACATTTTGTATGATTATTATAAGCGAAAAATCAAACTGAATCCAATTACATTTTTAAAAACAACCAAATATTTATCGCGTGGCCAATGTATATGAATTAGAACTCATATTTCAAACTGATATATTATTTAAACAGTGTTAAAGTTGGAGATTAAATTAAAACAAAAATACATGATTTATAAAACAAAACATTTATATCAAATGATATATAAAGTGTAAACAGTTAATAAATTAATTGTAAATTAATTGCTTTTTATTATAAATTGGTAAATAATTATAAATTAATTTTAGAACAACTTATGCCATATTTTAAATAATAGAAACGGAATTTATTAGATTAAAAAGTATTTTCGAGTGGCAATTGAAATATTAAACTAAGAATTGGTATATAAACATTTTTTACAATAACTGGATATTATGTACGCTATATTGCTTACTGATGAATTTGAGAATTAAAGATTTTTTTATATTGCAGCACATTTCTAATGCTCAAATGTGGCGTGACTTCCAAGTGCTTAACCATTCAATTGTTTTTTAGCATAAATAAACTAAAAAACTTCAAGCGTTGGCGGCCTAGTGGTTAGCATAGGTAACTTCCAAGCAGCTGGGCCGGTTTCACTTCCCAGTCAATGCATTTGACATATGAAAAAAAAAAAACTTCTGATATTAAAGACCAAGTCATGTTAGTATAATTCACATAGATATAAAAATCCATTTTATCTGATTACATTGATCTCTTTTAATGAGTTTTCTTAAATGTTTTGAATATTAGCTAAGTAAAAATTTATTCCATGTGTTAATTTTTTTAATTATAGCTTAATGTGCTTTCGGTTGGTGAATCCAGATGCGTAGTACTAATAATATTTTTTTATTCAAAGTAAAAATAAAATAAGTACATTTATTACTATTAGAATATTTTTTTACAAAATTTTATGTAATCTATGTTTTTAATTATGTTAATTTTTAATAATGATTACTTTTATTTTTGTTTCAAAAATATTTTTGACATGTATAACTTTTTAATAAAGTAATGTGATTATAATAAAAATATTTTATAACAATAAATATATAATGCAAAGTAATTTAAAAAATAATAAAGATGTTGGAATATTAAGGTAGTAAAAAAAATATTATTAGTACAATTTTATTGTTAAAAACTAATTTTACTTCTAAAAAAATTAATTATGCTATGATTGCATGCTTTTCTTTATCTCAAATTATATATAAAAATAAGTTAATTTTAAATATACAAATTATTATTTATATATTACAATTTTAAATAAAACAATAATTATTTATATATTTTTTTCTTATGTGTCATAGATCAGTCGGGAAGCAAACTCACTAACCCGGGACAACTGCTTGTAATGCAGCCGTCGCTGACCTCTCGACCACCAATGCTTTTATATTTTTAGCTTCTTTATAATGTAATTCGCTGAAATTGATATGTTTCAACATTTTAATTAATTTTTTCACTACACAAATGCATTTTTTAGGAATACAAGAGATTCCATTTATTGATCAAAACTATAATTGAGATACATTGGTTTTAAAACAGGCAAAACTTTCCATACAGTAGTGTCACTCAGTGGAAGATAGAGTAATCAATGGATGTCAGTCTGGCTTGTACTGAGTGGCAATACATTAGTAGGCACTAGATAGGGATTTTATGCACAAGCTTTCTGGCATCAATTGATTATTCTGGCTGAGTGGTACTATTGTATGGAGAGTTTTGCCCATTTTCATAATAGTTATGAGCAAGCATAAGAAATGGTGATCATGTGATGCTTAATGGTTTAATATATTGGTTTTATGTTAATAAATTCTTGCACTACAAAAATCAAAAACAAAAATAATTGCTTCACAGGTGTGCTTAGAGAAAGAAATAGATAGGAAGCAGCATTAGCACTGAGGCATATGTTGGTCATAAAGAGAGAATTAATAAAATTTTATGGTATACAAAGAAATGGCCTCTAAATATACATTTCGAAAATTTTACATATATTCTAAAAAAAAATCTCACTCAATAGAAAAGCATTTCTAACACTATAATAACTTTATCAATGATAATATTAAAATGTCAATATCATTTAGGTAAAACTTTCTGTTCAGCTTATTTATCACTCTAGTGTTTTGTTTGCAAAAAGAGGAATTATAATTGATAATATTTTTTAAATTCTGCTTCATAATGAAACTTTTTTAAAAAAAAAATTAATTGCTTTTATGTTTATAATATTAAACATCTGGATACTTGAGAAAGATTGCCCTAATTTTTTTAAATAGAATTTATAATACATTTACTTTATCTATATGAAAAATCACATCTAAAGCAAAATATGGAAAGATAATCAAATATTACTGCTTATTTAAAGCCAATACAAAAATTAGATTAGTGAAATAAAATCTGATATATAAAATATCAATTTTAACTTTTCAGTATTGAATCCATTAATAACAATAACTAATTATTAAATCACTTCTCATTTTTACTAAATACATTTTTACTCCAGTTAGTGAGGATAATTGATTTTCTAAAATTCATCTTCAATTAGAAATTTCACAATAAAAATAAGTAATTATAATGAGTTCCTATTGGAAAAAAATAATTTCTTACTTTAAATTCAAAATATATAAAACTTTGATTAAAAAATCAAAGCTTAAATTGGAAAAAAAAGTAATTAATGAATAAATATATTACCAAGCATATTATTTTTTTTAAAAATTATTATCCTGTAGGTAAATATACTGTATAAAAATATTACACAAGGTAGAATTTTTAAAATAAAAATTGCATCATTGATAATTTTGCTTCTCACTTTAAAAACACCTGTAATTTTTTCCTTAATCATTTCTTAGTATTGTTTTAATGATTTTTCAATAGAATGACTGGATTCACCAATATATGTCCTTCCACATTTATGTGGTACTTCATAGATGTAATTCTTTTTTTGTAGCATTTTAAGTTTATGTTTTGTAAAGATTAAGATTTTTCATCTTGAGTTCTGACTTAGAAGTGCTTTAATTTGTCTAATATGTATAGTGTGTGTGTATATATTGATGCAATAGGATCTGTAGGCCAGATCCATGCTTCACATCTTTCTAGATTACTAGACAAGGATTAAACCTGATCCATGTGTGTTACAATGTTTATAAAACTTTCTGTCTGCCATTTTATCTACATTTAAATTTTAGGCCAGTAAATAAGTTATTGAAATATTAATTTCCTATTAAAATGTTTTATTATAAATATTAGAGGGGCCCAGATAAATAGATATTTATGCAAATATATATATAGAATTACAGATGGAAACTTTTATAAAAATCAATATATAAATTTTTAATATGATATTTTTTAAGTATTTTATTCTGGAGATTTGCTTTCACGATAAACCTTACTAACATTCCATAGCGTCAAACAAAAGAAAACCATTAAGAAAATTGTAATGAATTTTCTAATTAAAGTAAAATTAAAATAGAAAAGATAATTTAAAATATAAATTCTGCAAATCTACATTTAATTAAAAATATATTTCAAACAATTAAATCATTGGGTTTATTGGGGGAGTGGATCTCAAAAATACAATATAAATATACTTTAGGTTGATAATTGCGGTCATCAGAATTCCAACATAGCCACTTAGCCTGGAGTGTATAAAAAAGGGAATTTCCCAAAAATAGTTTAAAAATGTATAAATAGCCAAAGAGAACAATAGAGGTCAGCCAGTCACAGTTTTTGTCAGCGATTGCCTGGCAAATCCACGTCAATCAAATTTTTAAAAATCATGATAAAAATGTTCCAAAGCATAGTAGCAGAATAGATGGCATCAACCTGCCCCTCTCCCGTGTCCTAAATATGATCATCAAAATACCATAAGCCGGAGAAACCTCATAAAAATGAACTGCTGAACTGTTGAACTCTCTTATTCAGTTTTCATCATGGGATTCAAACTTTCACATGGACTCATAATAAATTAGGCAATATGTTTCCAATTTATTAATTTCTAACCATCTAATTTATTCTTCTAAAACTCCAGTGACCCAGTAATGTAAATCCTGTTAATTGTAATGTCTTCTAAAGTGTAATCTCCATAATGTAATATAAAATGCATAATTAAATATTCTATAAACTATACTTACTATTACTTAAAATCTAATGTCTTTGCTCTCCTTCTATCTGTCTAAAATTATGCCTCTTAATACTAAACTTTATTCTAATGCAGTTTAGAAAATATTATTATTAATTACTTAAATGAAATGAAGATATGCCAATTTTGTTCTATCTTGACAAAAGCTTTATCTAAATAAATATTTTGTTGTCTATTTCCCGACCAATGTTTGCCGGTAAATAAAAATAAATAATTCTATAGTTCTGAAGATTTTGGAGCAACCCTTGTTTTGTCGAGATGAAGCCATTTTATATTATTGTTTTTTATATATATTTATATGTACACGGTTTAGTTGTGGGGAGATGCTAGATTCAAGTATGAGAGTTTATTTAGTTAAATTATTTCATTTTTAAAGAGTGAAAGAGAGGGGATTTATAAAATTTATATTCATGTTAAATAATAGAAGAGAAATAAAATGTTATTTGAAATGTTGGTGGGATTTTGTGTTGAAGGGAGAGACAAGTCGCTCATTACAAATATTCATAATAATAATTAATGCTTATTTTATTCTTGTTGGTCTGATTTTGATCAATCTGTATAACATTTGTGTAATCTTCAGCTCAGCACAATTCTATATTTAAATGCTAAAATATATTTTCCAGTACTCGTATTTTGCCTTGCCGGCATTTAGCTTGATTACTTGTCTTTTGTTCTTTGTGATCACTAGATCAAAACTAGACCACATGATAATTGCACTGGCCATGATTTATCAGGATATGAAAGCCAAAATGGGAAGAATCGGGGCAAGCTAAGCTCAGCTAGCCTTGGCGATTCTTATTCTTTCACCTGAAATATTTTAGGTTTTCCAATGGTGCAGACTATTCTTTTTTTATTTCTTGGTGTCATGGGAATGGGCAGATAAATTGAGTCTATGCCGGTAATGTAATATCGAATGCTGGGTTTTGTTCACTTTTCTTTGTCTGAGCACATCATGGTGAATTGACCACGATCTGATTAATTTATGTATTTTAAATCTTGAAATATTTATTTGTGAATATCGCGATTCATTTATATTTTAAATGTGTCACTCTCTCCAACACCAATTCCTATAGTTTGAGTTAATCATTTCTTTCTTAAAATAAATTCAATCATAATAAAATTATGTTTAAAACAGCTCTGTAAAATATCCATTCTTATATCTCAGACTTGGGCGGGTGTCTTCCATAAATCGCTAATTGTGATATTTGTTAGATTGGCATATAAATTATACCACTCTCTTCCCAGAGGCATAATAAATGACAAAATAGAAATTTGTGTTAAATAATTTATGAAATCAAATCAGAGACATTAGATAAATTATAAAAATGTTTTATTAAATATATCTGTGAATTTAAGGTACCTGTGATTCGTCTCTATTTCTTCATTCTAAAATTAGTATTTTCTAATCAATTATTGTGCTGCTATCTGATGACTCAAGGTCACACACATACCATTTTATATTTAAATAAATAAATAGTCTAATTAAAGTTAATAATTAGAGTTAGACATACGAATTAGTTGAGACTCATGCTCCACCATTGATGCTAGTAGGCCGGAGTGTGGAAAAGATTAATTGCTTGCCTGGAAAATGTTAATTAGTTTGCAGATTTAGAGAGTGGGTAAACAGGGCAGAATCCATAAGTATTCTTTATCTTTGATCTCATGTACAGTTGGATTCAGGGTACTTTTACCCAGGCTGTGAATCATGCTGAGTTAACATACAATTTCGACCGGTACAATATATATACACTGCAATAGCTATTTCATTTTTTTCTTTTGAAGTTTCTTTTTGTTGTCTATTTAAATCTTTTCTAATGATAGTTGATGCATTAATATTCCTCATAAGATTATTCTATACTAGATTTTTTTTTTAGTTACTGGATTCTAAATAAACCTTGTTATCATATTTTATATTGATAGAATAATTCCATTTAGATATACATTTAATCATGACAGAAATACGAAATCATCTTTTTTATGGAAAAAGGAGGTCCTGTAACTAGTAGCTTTGAAAGATCATCTATGAACGCTAATTTTTGTTCTGTTATGCATTTAAATGAATGTATTGTTGATGTGTGTCAATAATATTTGTAGTAGTGCTTTATCATATGGCCATACAATAAATGTACTACGACATAGAAAAGCTGTACTTTTGTTGAAGTGTGAATAATATTTTGTTATGGTTTCAAGTTTTCCACATAAATATTGGTAATCAGGGTGACTGTGGTAACCCATACCATAATTTGATATTTTGGGAAAGAATTGTGCATTGTATTGAAGATATATTGCTATTACGCAAAATATTAACAGATCTAATATTCTATTAATAGAAAGAATTATTCTAGCTTGTATGCTATTGTCTTCAATTTTTTACCTAATAATAGACAATGCTCATCCTTAGATACATTTGTGAATAAACTTTCTCCATCAAAACTATCTAAGATGTAAGTTCAATCTTGATTTGGTAAAAGACTATAAGCCAACAATCAAATAATCTTAATGAATTTGATTGGCAAATTTATAGGTTTTAATAAAATATAGTCTTTATGAATTTAGGTAAAGCCCAAGATATGGAATTATGCTAAAATATGTTGCTGGTTTATTTTTTCAGAATCAATGAAATACCTATGGTGCTTTTTAGCTAACGCTTGTAATTTTGTTTCTGTAGATGATAAAGGATTTCTTATCATTTTTTGTGTTGGTCTGCTATAAGTTCTTTTATTTTGTTATCGTAGTTAGTAGTGTCCATTACCACCATAGCATTGCCTTCATAAGAAGTCAAAATAAATGTCTAGTTTGAGATTTAATAGCTTTTGTCTCAATTAATGTTTGAAATGAGTCATTGGTCCTTACCTAATGTTCCTTTTATTTTTCTGATTCTTCAAGACAATTTTTGAATGATTTTCTCAGTTTCTGCAAGTATATATAATTTGGATATTAGATGGTATAGTAGTAAGTTTTTTTTTTCAGAAGTTTTAGTATTAGTTAGATGTTTGAAACTAAAATTTATATCTTCTATATTTTTTGGTGCATTATAAGGTTTGATGTAATCATGTAGATTTACAATTTTTTTACATTTTTTAAATATTTTCATATAATTTTTATTTGTATTATATGTTGGCTTATTTTCAACATCTAATCGATTTGTTAATTTAAAAAAAAAAACATTCAAATGTTTTTTATACTTTTTATAATACTTTTAGCATACAAGTTAATGTAAAATACAACATTTCAAGTGGCATAACTCTCTTTCTTTTAATATTGGTAGCTTGACTACTTACATCTGGCATGCGAATTGAACTAATGAATTTTAGAGTTATTAACATTAAATTTAAAGTGACACTCTAATCAATTAGTCTATTCTGGAAAAGATAAGATAATCACTATTTTTTTTATATAAAAGTCATCCTGATTTCTCCATATTTTCCTTTGAAGTGCAAGGTTAAGTGATTTCCAAATATTATAAATAATCACTCTAACTTGATCAATGAGATTATTTGTGAATAATATGTAAATAGCTTCTTTCTTTCTTTTTTTTACTTTTTCTTCTCTGTCCAAGAATTTTGTATTTTGACAATTGAACATATTTTCATTGGTATGTGAAGCATCTACTATTTGAGACTAATTTGTTTTTCTTTTCTAGTCTTTGTTTATATTCTTTTAATTGTTTTACAGGATAATGTCATTGATATTTGTCCTTCCACTCTCATGTAATCCTAAATAAAAATATTTCTTATTTTTTAGCATTGCAAGATAGGACTTTGTAGGGTTTAAGTTATTCTAACATTATAACAATTGTAAATTTTCTTTAGTTTGTTTTCCATTCCTAGTATGTATGAATATGCTACAATATCTGCCACTGTCTTTTTTATGTTTCTTTTTGTTGTCTATTTAACATTTTCATACTAATAACTTATCAATACCTTTCTTCATAAAAGTTTGTTCTGTATTGAACTTTTTATTTAAATATCATTGACTTTAGAAAACTTTTTTATACTACTTCATAGTAATAAGGTAATGCAACGTTTTGTATTTCTGCTATGCTTAAATATTGTGCTATTTTTTGTGTGGTGGAAATTTTCTGTAGACACTAATTTTAATTTTATCATAAGATGATCTTGTCATAAGAATATCTAAAAATGCCAGTTTTTGTTCTTGCTCTATTATGAATTTAAGTAAGAAGATGTATTTTGTTGTATGTCTGAATGTTTTTGATAATTTTACACCATGAGACCATACAATGAATCTATCGTGGACACTGTGAAAACAGAATTTTTATGGAAAGTATAATTTTTGACAATGAATACAAGGTCTTCCTCATAAATATTATTAATCAGGAATAACAGTCATAAATGTGTAGCCATACATTGATTTTGTTGGAAAAATTCTGTGTTGTATTGAAAATATATTGATCTTACGCAGCATGTTAACAGTTGTATTATATTATCAATAGAAAAGGTTGTTTTGGTTTGCAGATTATCATTTTCATTTATTTATTTATTTTACAAATGGATAATCCTTTATAATTGACTACATTTATGAATAAACTTCCCATGACAAAGCTTACTAAGATGCACATAGGCCAACTCTCCATACAGTAGTGCCACTTATTGCAAGCCAGAGTGTGTAGCATAAAGAATGGTGATCATGTGATGTTTTGTGCTTACTAAGGTACCAGTCATTTCTATTTTCATGTTTTTGATTAACACATGATATTTAAATTCATGTAAAAAAATGTTGAAAAAAAATTTTGACACTTTTTACCATGTTATATTTTTACATCTAGCAAGAGATTTAATGTAATGTGGTCTATGTATATTTTAGATAGTTCATAAAGATATGGAATGTTGTTGAAATGTGTTGATTAATTTACTATTTCAGATTAAGTGAAATATCTGAGATGCTTTTTTTTTTATGGTTTTTAGCATTATAGGAATTTTTGCCAGATTTTTTTATACTGGGCTCTACTACATAATCTTGAGACTATTATTAATTTTAAAAAATCTTAGTTTCAAATATCTAAATAATGCTGATATTTTTGGAAAAGCATTAAACTTTACTATAATACCATCTAAGAATTTGTTATTGCTTGTCCTGAAAGCCAAATGAAGAAGTTACTCAATAATTGCTTCTAAAAAAAGCAATAAAATTATACCAAAGAATAAAAAGAACCCCTGAGATATAATAACAACACATGTCAAACATTATCTAAGATGAAAGGGACACTATTAAATTTTCTAACTAGATAAGTCCATAGATATTTTCCCTGCTGACAAAGGCAACACTATAGTAGTAATGGACACTATTGATTATAATAAAATAAGAGAGCTCTTCAAAAAATTAATACAAAAAGTGGCAAAAATTCTATAGCTACAGAAATCAGTGAAAACATTGCAAGTATTTTATTGCTTATGTAAAAAGTAAATTAAACACCATCAAAATTCTATATCTCTGTAATCTCTATAATAACCATACTCTATTAAGATCTATTGTTAATTTAAGAAATTCATCATGTCAAGATTTAACAAGATTTCTTTTTAAGAGTCTTAGACTTCTAGTATACAAAATATAATCCTTCATCAATAATTCTAAGAACTTTACAATTAATCAATAACATAAAAATAAGAAGAATTGAATTCTTATTAAATTTTAATAAGGAAAGTTTATTCACAAATGTACCCAATAATAAAGCATTGATTATTATAAGAAAAAGAATATATTAAGATGAAAGCCTACAAACCAGAACAAGTCTTCCTTTTGTTAGTATAATGAAACTTTTAACATTTGCATAACAACTTCATTACAATATATATTTCTTCAAACAAAATCAAAGTACGGTTATGGATTCATGATTCTCAGTTATGATTAGTAATATTTATATTAAATATCTTAAAACCACAGCAAAAAGTATTACTATCTCTCCATTAAAAGTCTGGCTTTGCTATGTTGCTCGTATATTTGAAATATGGCTACATGATGAATTAATGGAGTGTGCCAAAAAAAAAAAATCTTCAATTAAATTCATAACAGAATTAGAACAAAAATTAAAATTTGCATTTTTAAGTGTTCTTTGACAAGATTTCTTTCATAGTAAAATAAAAACTGCACACAAAAATACCATATATATTAAATCATGACAGAAAAGCAAAAAGTGGAATAAGACTAAAATAAGCAATTGTTCAGAAGTCAGTGATGGAAAATAAAAGTCCAATATAAAAAAAACTCTTGTGAAGAGTGCTTATTTATTAACTATCATTAAAAACACTAAATAAATAAAAATAATTATCAAAGAACAAAAAGATGCTGTAAATACAGGGATGGCAGATAAACTATAAAAAAACTTATACTCATATCAGAACAGTTTTACAAAACTATAGCTTAATATGAAGAATCCTAACCTTCTATAAAACTTAAATTTGAAATACTAAAAAACCGGACCTGTATGTATGATTTCAGGACATGCATACATGAAATATCATATGAATATTGAAAAACATCAGTAAAAGTAGATTTTCATTAAAAAATTATTTAGTAAATATAAAGGAATCATTAGAAAGGAAATTACATATGTATTTAATGTACCAATCTCCTACATATACCAATAAACATATGCATTTTTGGAAAACATAAAAATATTGCACAGAGATGAAAAAATAAAAACAATCTCCTTGTCCATATCAATTGCAAAAACCAAGTAAACCAATCTAGTCTGATAATACATATTATTTGGAAATCATTTGCGGAATTTTGCCCTTAAAATGAAAAAATGGCATGGTTAAAGTATCATCATCATCATCAATCATTATCAATCCACTGCAGAATGAAGGTCTCTCCAAGTTCAATCCATCTTTTCCTATCTTTAGCTTCTCTTCTCCACATCACCTCCACACACTTTCTTATTTCATCCATCCATCTCACATGGGATCTCTTTCTGGGTTTTTTAAAATCTCTTGGAATCCAGTTTAAAATTTCAATTGTCCATCTATTATCATCTCTTCTAGTAATATGTTCATCCCAACTCCACTTCAGTCTTTTAATTTTTTCAATGAGGTCAGTAACACCTGTTTGTTCTCTTACCCATACATTGTGTTTTCGATTTCTTTTGTTACTCCCAATATGCATCTCTCCATAGGTAAGTGTATAAAAATTATACTGACTATAGGCTATGACAGACTAGCATAATTGATTAAAGCATCAACTTCAATATTTACACATTTAAAAGTCACAATTTAATTCCTGTGCTGCTACTGATCACGTTACCAATACCTCAAAGAGATAATAATAACACTCAAAATATTGTATGCCTTTGTTAACGTAGATGGTATTATTAACAGTTTAATGTATTTAGAAAAATATAAATGAGGTTTGACTTTTCTAAAAAAACATGCAACAATTCAACTAGATGATTCCCAACACCGATTGTATATGTAAGTAAATATAGTATTTTAGTCGTCACCACTGAATAGTAAGTTTTGATAGATTACTATAATCACGCACAAACGTTAATGTATTGGCATTAAGTGCTGAATAGTAGTAGATCTTTTAGTTTAGGATGATCATGTGTTTCATATTAATTGATACAGTTCATCTTTTCAATGAATATTTTTTTCTTGCTGTTGCTATTTTAATATATATGCGTGTCTTGATATGAGTAACGTCAATTGTTGGGCAATGAGGATTTGAACAATTTTCTATCCTTTTTTAATCCACTAGCTAAGAATACCAAGACCCTCTTTATTGGTTAACATTGGATGGTTAATTAAATTGTTTATGGGCAGTCTGATTCAAACCTGATCTTAGTTTTGAATTCAGGTCATGGGATTTACGTGGATATGTCCTATCATTACCCACAAGGCTTTTAGAATAGAAATAGATATTTATTTGTTTCTATTTTATATTTTTCATAAACTATTTCGATAAATATAAAGAAGACGGGCAGTAGTTAATTGTAGCAGATGAATCACCACGCAGAAAAATATTTTTTATTCTATTTTTTTTCCTCTCTGACCACCCAGATTGCCAAAGACATTTCCTGATAAAATTATTTCCACTTTATCTTGCTTGTCGTCACGTATTGTTTAACCATTATTACATCAATGTTTACAAATTTTATTTTTTAAAAAAAAAAGAAATCACTTCGTAAATATTTATCTTTTGTTGCAGTAATTTAAAAATAAAATTATATACAAAGACCATTCCTTTTTTTTTCTTGTCACCTGTCTGGTCAGGAGAGGACTCGTGAACTTCTTTTGTTTAGTTTTAAGTTTAGCTTAACGAAAAGAATCAGAATGGAGTCTAAATGTATTACATGTGCTTTTTATTAAACATTCTGCTGAAAACATCAAAAGTCATAAGATGGAAATAATAAAATATTGTTAGATTTAAAAACCAAGTTAATTTATTTTCATCTCATGCTTAATCCACTTTAAAAAGTTTAAATTATCGTGAATTATATGTAAAAGAATTACTTCTCACTATTTATTTTAAACCCTATAAGAGGTTTTTTCACTCATTCTATGTATTATATGGAATATCAGCCTTCTAAGCAATTAGCAAATTAGATTATCTTATTTGTGCTCGTACTATAAAAATTACAATATCGAGTCTTCGAATTATTACGCGTTTGTCTGGTTATTTAATTGAAGTTATATTTGTAATAAGAGGTTGATTTATTAATTATAGGACCTATCTTCAAAAGAAAGATTCTAGTGTCAAAAAATCATCAGCATATTTTAGAAATGTTGGAAAATGTTCCTTTAAGACAGCATTTTAATTATTAAGAGCCTGAACTTAAAATATAAACTATTTGTACAGAAAAATTAACGTAATATATATTGAACTTTACCTTTCTTATTACATTGTCAAATCCGTATAATATTAAATCATCTGTGTTGTTTGTTACTGTTTTACAATGCTTTTATTCCAACCTTCTATGACAGTTTCGATTGCCCCAGCAAAGTTACACTGCTTTTATTCCAACCTTCTATGACAGTTTCGATTGCCCCAGCAAAGTTCTAAAGAAGATTGCTGGAGCAATCGAAACTGTCATAGAGGGTTGGAATAAAAGCATTGTAAAACAGTAATAAAGAACACAGATGATTTAATTTTATATATATTGACATGGCATACTAAAGTGCATCTTTTTTAGTGATAATGCAGTATGTAAAGGACTACTATAAAAGATGCATTATTTGAAATTAACTTTTTTTTTTACAAATAATATTTAAATATTAAAATATGTAATTCTAGTCAAGCGTTGGTAGCCTAGTGGTTAGCGTAGTAGCCTAGTGGTTAGCGTAGCTGCCTTCCAAGCAGCTGGTCCCGGGTTCACCTCCCGGTCGATGCTTTAACATATGGAAATATATATGTGTAATTCTAAGGCAGTATGCATTTCCTTATACTGAATGTTTCTTATATATGTAATTAGAGGGATTTCAATTCAGGATAGCAAATGTACAGAATTAAAAACTTTTATCATTATTAAAAAAATTCTATTTGATAAGGAGTGAAACATTTTTTAGCAGATTAGAACAACCAACGGCAATATAATAATTTTAATTAAATAAATAAACTTTTTTTTTCTTTCCAAATTGGCTCATAATTCCAGGATATAAACAAATATCTCTCATCATCATCATTTTCAGTCATTCTCAATCTGTTGCAGAATGAAGTCTCTTCAAATTTAATCCAGTTTCTCTTATTTAGACTACGCCCACAAACTTGCTTATTTCATGCATATCCGATGTAATCACTTTCCATAACTTTTACAGTCTATTGAGATCCAAAACTCCAACTGTTCTCATATAATCTCTTTAGCAATATGTTGAACACAGTTCCACTTTAATGTCTTATTTCTTTTAATGATATCAGTCATACCTAATTGTCTTCTCATTGAAGTATTTTACTATTGATATCTTTTTGTTCCAATATATTTCTTCATGCTTTATTAGGGTGTGTGGAATCTGTATATTATTCTTCATTTAAATATCCAAGTCTTAGATCCATAAGTAAGAATTAATAAAATATTTCTATTAAAAATCTTTCTTTTTAAACACAGAGGTAAACTTCCTTTTAATATCAACTTATTTTTATCAAGAGCACTCCATCCAAGTTTAATTCTATGAATAATTTTATTCTCTATATGTATTGCCACTCAGTGCAAGCCAGAGTAATCAATTAATTCCAGAAGGCTTGTGCATAAAATCCTAGTGCCTATTCATCCAATATCTCCAGACTAGTTTCTGGCTCATGGCCTTCATCAGTAAGGAACCTTGGATCTGAGAGCACTGCACCTAGATCTTAGGATCTTTTTAAGATCTAGGTGCATTGCTCTCAGATTCAAGGCTCCTCACTGATGTAGGCCACATCCAGAAACTAGGCTGGGGATATTGGATGAGTAGGCCCTAGATGGGGATTTTATGCACAAATTTTCTGGCATCCATTGATTACTCTGGTTTGCACTGAGTGGCAATACGTACAGAGAATTTGTCTGTTTTAATAACAGTTATATGCAAGCATAAGAAATGGTGATCATGTGATAATTTTATTTGTTATGCATTAGTATTTTCATCAAAGTATTTGTAGTTATGAACTTCTAATTTATTATCATCAATCTTTAATTTCTTCTTCTGAGAGAACCCATTGAATATTACTTTAGTGTTATTAGTATATATTTTTAGTTCTATATTCTTACTTTCATCTCATATCTCTCACAAAACTTTCTGAAGCCCTGACACCTTACTTGCAAAAACAATTACATCATCATCGGAATTTAAATATCTTAAATAATCGCCATTTACTTTTACTTCTTTAACTTCTCATTTTAATTCACAAAATACTTTTTGTAAAACTGCTGTAAAAAATTTTGGAGATATGAAATCACTCTGTCTTACATCTTGTCAATGTTAATATTCTAGTATCATTATGTAATCTAATCATTGTTGATGCACTCTAATAAATATTTTTCAAAATATGGAAATATCCTGAGACTACATCTTGATAGTTCAAAACTTTAATCATTATAGAAATGTTTATAAAATCAAATATCCAAAGTATAATGGTAATTCCTGTTCATTAGTTTTTTTTCTCACTTCTCTCAATATTTGGATGTGATCCACTATGCTACAACCTGTTTTTTGGTTATTTTGAATCCAAAGTTTGCTTGTAATTATCTTGGTAAAAAAAATTGTATATGAATTAATAGAAAACTGATAGGTCTGTAATTTCTAGTATTGTCTTTATTATCTTTCTTAAATATCAATATCATTACCACCATCTTTCAATCATCTGGTAATTATTACCATTTAGACATTTGGTATATAATCTTGCTACCAATTTTTCAATTTTTTAAACTTGCTTTTAAGGTATTAATAATAATACAGCATTTCCTGAAACTGTATTCCTTCTTTATAAATTTAATTGCATATGACACCTCCTGATCTCTCTCTCTCTATATATATATATATATATATAATGCAAAAGGAGTCTCTCAGGATTTTTAAAAAAATATTATTATTATAAACCTAGAAAGAGACCACATGTGAGATGGATTGATGAAATAAGAAAGTGTGCAGGGGTGATGTGGAGAAGAGAAGCTAAATATCGGAGGAGATGGATTGAACTTGGAGAGACCTTCATCCTGCAGTGGATTGATAATGGTTGATGATGATGATCATACTATATATTATTCTTTAATAACTAGTAGGATAACAAAGTGCCTTTAGTTATATCTAACTATATCTTATAATAATTACTTCTTTATGTAAACTTAAGATATGGATCTAATAACAAACTTACATAAATAACTTTATTTTTATAATCTGTATGAGTGTATTTAAATAACTATCACAGATAATAAAATGTTAGTAATTAATCAACCATATTCTTACTTGTTGGTCCTTCATTCATGTTTAAATATTCTCAGCAATGATGAAAATAAACTATAATTTTTAAAACTAACTAAAAGTAGAAAGATATAAAATATTGTATGACCATAAGTTTACTTAGTCTTATGATAATGTAAATACACAATGATACAAAAAGCCAAATTAAATTTAATAAATACAAAACATACTTTATTTATAATAATAATAATAATAATAATAATAATAATAATAATAATAATAATAATAATAATAATAATAATAATAATAACAACAACAACAACAACAATAATAAATAAATATAGTTTTACTTCTCAATATTATGTAACAAAAAACACTTATTTATAATTGTTATTAAAGAATAATATATACATTATTATTAAAGTTTATCAGCTTAACATTTTCGAGGATCCATGCCTCATATTCATAGCCTTCATAAAATATATAGTAAAATATATGCAAATATTCAAATAAGCTAGTATTACATAGCCCATTTCTTCGAGATTTCAAAGCAAGTGTCTTTCTTATTAATAGCATGGATGTTTCCATTAATGTAAAATGCTCAGAATCAAACGATCACAAAAGAAAAATAAAGGAGGCATTTTACATTAATGGAAACATCCATGCTATTAATAGGAAAGACACTTGCTTTGAAATCTCGAAGAAATGGGCTACGTAATACTAGCTTATTTGAATATTTGCATATATTTTACTATACATTTTATGAAGGCTATGAATATGAGGCATGGATCCTCGAAAACGTTAAGCAAATAAACTTTAATAATAATTTATATATTCTTCTTTATTAACAATTATAAATAAGTGTTTTTGTTAAATAATAATAATAATAATAATAATAATAATAATAATAATAATAATAATAATAATAATAATAATAATAACAACAACAACAACAACAAGAATAATAGTAATAATAAAATATTAAATTGATAATAATAAATATATTTATATAAATAATAGGACATGTCTCAGATATTCTCTAGAATATAAAATATTTTAAAAATTAGCATATTTTAATATTTTAACTATGTGTAATTGTATTTCCATGTGTTGTTATATGAATTAAATGTGTTAAGAAAGGTTGTTTAAAAAAAGCCTAAATTTGCTTTAATAAATAGCTATAACATTTCAATATGGTTTATTTAATCTTTGTTTCTACACTGTAACAGCATAAGTTTCTATTACTGTGTGTTTCTTTATGCAGACAATATTATAATAATATCATGGAACTTCTGCTTACTATATCTACTTTATGATAAAATATAAATATGGGTATACTCTTACCTCAAATGCTTTCAACTTATAATTTTTATAAGTATATGTGGTGTTACAATAATAAAGTTATAGGAGCCTTATTTTACTACATGACAATACAACATCAAAATATCTAAGGGAAAAACCATAGCTACATGGACTGGAAAATATTTTAAAGGTAAATAAAACATAAGATCATCTAGAAAATAGTCCTGAATAGTAATCTTAAATGAAAGTTTTAAAACCAAACAACCTTACTTTAAACAACAAACATTCACATAAATATCTAATATAAACAGGCAAAACTCTCCATACAGTAGTGCCACTCAGTGCCAACTAGAGTAATCAATGGATGTCAGAAGGCCTGTGCAAAAAAATCCCTATCTAATGCCTACTCATCCAACTAGTCTGGGGATATTGGATGAGTAGGCATTAGATAGGGATTTTTTTGCACAGGCCTTCTGGCATCCATTGATTACTCTGGTTGGCACTCAGTGGTACTACTGAATGCTAGTCTGGGGATATTGGATGAGTAGGCATTAGATAGGGATTTTTTTGCACAGGCCTTCTGACATCTATTGATTACTCTGGTTGGCACTGAGTGGCACTACTATATGGAGAGTTTTGCCTATTTTAATAACAGTAATGTGCTAGCATAAAAAATAGTAATCATGTGATGTTTAGTGGTTTAATATCTAATATAGTGATTAAAAATATGTGTAAATGTTAAATGATGAATATCTGTTTATCTGAGATTATTCCCTTTATCCTTTATCTATTTAGTAACAATATCTCTTAAAAATTTTATATTTTATTCAATAACAAACAAATAATAATAATAAATATTAATTAGTAAATAAAGTTTTAGTGTAATTCCTTTTAATACTTTTACTCTTCAAAGAATTTTTTTGAAGTAATATAATTAGTTTTAAATAATCCCATATTGGGGATTATTTAAAACTAATTATATTACTTCTTTATGTTGGGAAGAATTTTAAAATGCAATTATTCCTTTTAAAGAAGAGAAATCATTACTGGGTGTTCGAATAATAGACGTTTATCCATAGTAAGTTAGTTTTCTCCTTTTATTGATAAAGTATAGCAGTGTTTCATCTAGGCATTTTTGATGAAATTAACTTTTAAATCATTCCACGTTTTCATTAATTTATGCATTTTTGTTTTATGGTGATGTTCCAAGATGTTAACCACTTAAGATAGTCCTGAAAGATGACTGGCCTGAGGCAAAATGTTTATTTGTATTTAGACTCACATTTTGAAATGGCTGCTATCAAATAATTATTAAATTCAAAAATAGATAAATAATCGATGAATATCTAGATAAAAAATGAATGTAAGTAAGCCTCTAAATCTGATTTAATACTATTTATAAGCTCCTACTAATGTCATACCTTTAAGTTAGTATTGCTATGGTGACAAAACTTTCTCAATTTACACTTAATATTTTGACTTATCTTAGGCACAAAAATCTTATTGTTTAAACCTATACAACCACTAATTTGGCACGTTTTTTTTTCAATTAAAATATTTCAAAATACATAATAATATTTTTGAATATTTTTCAAATAAAATATTACCTAGTTTCAATAAATTTAAAATATATAAATTATGAATAGTAATATAAATCACCTATCTCTTTTATTTATTCATTTACCACTCTTCATTTTAAAGTATTAAATGAAAAATTTATATTAATATTTAAAATAGTACTCCTATAAATGAAATAAATATATAAGCAATAAACTAAAGTTGTATTAATTATTCTAACTTGTTTTAATATTAGCTATAAATTAATAAAATATTACTACATCATTGCTATTATAAAATAATTCATTCTCACATAAAATATTATATGTTTTTACACTATATTGAATCTTATTAATTTCTATCATAGTCTGTGTGCTTGAACAGGAAAAAAACACCAACTTTAATATTATTTACCACAAATTCAAAATTGATACCAAAAATTTCAAAAAGTTACAATATATGATGACATAGAAGAATTTCAAAGACTTTCAATTTTAATAATATCATATTCGCAATAAACTAATACATATTATTAATCTTAGACTGGTTTCCATATATTACACTATATATATTAGAATAGATTTGAACTCAGACTTTCAAGCTCTTTACATATATATATATATTTTATACAACTGATACATATAACTCCATACATGTGAAAAAGATAAATGAACTCCAATATACATATTTCATGCTGAATCAGCACTCATCAGTTGGCCCAGATATATTAAAAAAGCAAATTTTCAAACTTCAATGGACACTCTTCAATCTTCTCCACCCTCCAACTTTTCAATCATCTATATCATTGAAAATCCAACGATGGAACACACAGCTCTTGTCAATGCCAATATTATTGTCATATCTATATTGATTTTAAGTCACTCTGACCCCTCACATATAGAACCTTAAAATGTCCATTTAAATACACAGAAGAGGGATGGGAAGAATCCAGGCTGAATATATAACATTTAAAAACATGTACATTGGCTAACTGTAATTAGAAGGGGATTGAAGTCAGACTTAAGCTCTTCATAATCATCCATTCTATCTTATACAACTGATACACATTATGTGAAAAATATAAATGATCTCCTATATGCATATTTTATGTGAACCAGCATTTATCAGTTGGTTCAGTCATGTTTATCAGTTGTATAAGATAGAGTTGATAGGTATAAAAAGCTTGAAAGTCTGAGTTCAAGTCCCTTCTAATTACATTATGTTTAGTATAGACACCATACATGTATTTAAATATTACATATTCAGCCTGTATTCTGCCCATCCCTCTTCTATGTATTTAAATGGACATAGGTTCTATACCTGAGGTGTTAGAGTGACATTCTCAGATTTTTAATGATATGGATGGCTGAAAAGTTGCAAGGTGGAAAAGATTGAGCTTGTCCATTAAAGTTTGAAGATTTGCTATCTTAATATAAACTTAACATTGATTGTATAGAGGTGTGAGAGATAGTGATCTGGACAAACTAATGAGTGCTGGTTCAGCACAAAGTACATATATTGGAGATCATTTATTTTTTTCACATGTATGAGATCATGTGTATCAGTTGTATAAAATAGTGGATAACTATAAAGAGCTTAAAATTCTGAGTTCAAGCTCCTTCTAATTATATTAAATTTAGTATAGACAATATACATGGATTTAAATATTACATATGTATATAATTCTAAATTCAACAGCACATAAATAACTTTTACTACTACCTGAATGTGTAACATTTAGGATTATGTCATATCACAGAACATTCTAGTTCCAAATGCATAAGGTATTTGGAATAAACAAGGCAAAACTCTCCATACAGTAGTGCCACCCTGTGCCAACCAGAGTAATCAATGAATGCCAGAAGGCATGTGCATAAAATCCTTATCTAATGCTAAAGACACCAAAATGTATGGGTGCTGAACTGAGTTCAGACCCATATGACTATATAAGCTATTTAGCTTAGATTGAAAATATTTTTGTGTTTTAAATTTCATTCTCATAGTTTTATAATTAAGTAGAGATAAAAGGTGGTTGCGGGAGGATTGCATTAGATCCTAAGATCTAGGTGCAGTGCTCTCAGATCCAGAGCTCCTCACTGAAGAAGGCCACAGGCCAGAAACTAGTCTGGGGATATTGGATGAGTAGGCATTAGATAGGGATTTTATGCATAGGCATTCTGGCAGTTATTGATTACTCTGAGTTGGCACATGGTGGCACTACTGTATGGAGAGTTTTGCCTTGTTTATAAACAATTATGTGCTAGTATAAGAGATGGTGATCATGTGATGCTTAATGTATTTGGAATGAAAGTGTTCTGTGATATATAAATAATTCTACAATTTCATCTAAATTTTCACCCTATTCTATAATCATTTCCAAGATCATTTGTAAATTCTATAAATACATTTATAAATTGTACAAAGATAAATATAAAGTTATAAATATTTAACAATATTTATAATTTTCCAGACATTTATGCTCCAAACAAGAGTTATTGAAGGTGATAGTTCAGACTCAGCAATTAGGAACATCTATAATTCAGTTTGAAGTAGATCATTTAGATAAAAATGCCCAGTATTCTTTGCGAAGAACTATGCAACAGCCCATGGCTTCTTGTCAATTACTTCTCCATTGTAACTCTACCAATAAAGTTATTCCAGCAACTTGAAGCCAATACCCAAAAATCCAAACATCTGTTCCAAATCAATAGTCATCCAAATATTGAAGAATGTATGTAAAATAGAATATGTATTTTTATCACTGGAATTTGCTAATAAAATTGCGTACAAAAGTAATTTGAAATTTTGGCATGCAATTTTAATGATAGATGTACATAAAGTGCAAAGATATCTTTTGAAAAGGGACAAATTTTATTGTTTAAGAGCAAACTGAGTTAAGCTTTATGATTACTAAAACATTGTATTTCTTTGGATATTACTATTAAGGATCACCCATTTGAAAGCTTTTTTAGTAAAATTCATGGGTATATTCACCACTATGAGTGGCACATCATTCAGATCAATTAATTAAATCAATAACTATAATTACATTAAAAAATTCATCCGTATAAGTTTATATTTTCAAAAATAAATAAAAAATTAATTCAATTTATTAAACGTGCTTCAAAAAATTTATTCTTATGTTTAATAATCACAGCCCATGCTGAGATGCAAAAACATTTGTATGCGTATTGCATGGAGCAGTAATGGAAAGAAAGGTCATAAAACCATATTCGTAAATTTATCACAAGACTATGCTAAAGTTAAGAATACTGCAGAGAGATTTGAACAAGGGAAATAGTGAAAAAAAAACATTTCGGTTACAAATCAAATGATTAACTAAAGATTATTAGACTAAGACCTAAACTTCCAAAAAACTGTCTGACAACTTTATTGGCACATGTGGGGGAGTAATAAAATTCAGTGACATAATATATATGATGAAATTCGATTGTGTAAAAGCATTGGTAATTATATATTCCCTATACCAATTCATATGTTACCTAACATCTTCTATTTGACAAAACTTCTTATTTTTAACTGTAAAGACTTTATTTAATAGTATCGAAAAATGTCCTTTTGAATTTGTTACATTATATAATTATGGGGATGGATAACATTGATTTGTATTTATATCCTACAGAACTTACCATAATGATCTTATAAGCTAACATTATTTGGATTCCACTCTGTTTTTAACTAATGAATTAATTGAATTGGAAATTAAGATATTTATATTCTGCACTACGTGAGGTGAGAATTTTATTTAATTTACATTTTTCCATTTTTTTAGGGGGGATGGGGGAGGATAAATTTTTATGATGATGATTATGCAAAGGGACATTCATTGCTCATGTGTGCTCATTTTAAGCTTCCACATCGTGAAGTGATTTATTTTCTAACTCTCAGCTGTATAAAACTTCCATTTCATGAAATAGCAAGGTGTATATTACATTGTTTTACCAATTTTACTTTTACATGATTTTTCTGAAATCAATCAAGTATAGAGAATGAGGGCGTCTGTGTGTGAAAACAGTTCACCAAATAAAGAATAACAGTGAATTAAATTTCTTTTAAAAAAAAATTATTTGTAGGATTTAATTACTTATTATAATTTAAAATAAATAGAACATTAACACACCTTTGTTTTTTTTTAAGTAAAATATCAACTGAGTGTAAAAAATATTCTATACATAAATAAAAATAGTAAAATCGGATAGTTTTTAATGTGTATAAAAGTGGTAAATTTCTCTTTTAAACTACATTAGCAATATATATATATATAGCATGCTGAGAGACCTATTTATTTTGATGTAATGGAGTAGGTTTTGAATTGTATATGTAACTACAACAATATAAAAGTAATATCATATTTTCTTCTATTATAGATAATATTCACCATTATTATTTTCTATCATGATAAAACCACTGCAGAATACAGGTCTCTCCAAATTTAATTCAATTTATTGCTCCATTCCGTTTTTTTCTACAACATTCCAGTAAATTTTTTTATCCATCTATGTCGCATATCATATTTTTCTAAAAATTTACAATTTCTTGGAATGACTTTAATAATTAAAACCAATCTACTTCCATTTTAACTTTTTAATTTTTTTCAATGAAATTATGATATCAATTTGCTTTTCCACTTGTATGTTTTACTTTCAATTTCTTTTTGTTAACCTCAATAGAAACCTCTCCATACTTTATTATATGGCTTGCAGTCTTGTATTGTTTTAATAGTTTCAAATTCACAAGAAAGCCATATTGAAATTTTTTTATTTCAATACCACTTTTTCCAAGCACCTATTAATAATCTACTCAAGATATTTTTTAAAAATTTCTAATATATTTCAGAAATCAAAGTTCCAGATATTACTTTATACAGACAGTCCTAATGTTTTTTGAATTTCATGTAAATCATATTTACTCCTTTAGATCTATGCTTACCATTATTCTGAATGCAGGATATAAAAATGTGTTTTATACAAATGAAAATAAGCATTATGATATAAAACAAAAGATTGTCACATGACATGAAATCCACAGAATGGACTGCTACTGTGTTGGAAAGTACATGCCAGTTTTTATATTTTTTCCCACTGTACAAACATTGGAAATTGTTTATGTTTAAGTACAAATTTATATTAGTTGATTTTACAATACTGAAGTTAAGTTATTCTATGTCTTTAAATAAAGCCAGATAATTAATCTTTACCTAAAAATTAAAGTTATATTTAGGCTAGAGATAATCTCTAATTTAATAAATAATTAGTAACAATCATTAATCATTAATATATTTATTTACAGTTGTTGGTGACAAAGTTGTGAGCACAAATGTTTTGATACCTTTAAATCAAATTGTAATAATACATTCATCTATATCTATACTGAAGATAATATTTGATAACACTTTTTATAATAACATAACAATTTTGGTTAAATAAACTATTCAGACATGATTTACTTGACTATATGCCAAAAAAAAAAAAAAACTAATTGAATATAGAATTAATTGTTTTAGTACAAATATTTAAATTGCATTTTGGTTTTTTTTTTTTGATTTTTTATTATATTCTTTCATACCTAAAGCTTTTGCATTAATATTCTATTTCCAAAATCTAATATGAGTATTGAATGTTTTTAGGAAAATTTAACTTTATTTAAATATTCCAAATACATTCAACTGTTAGTAATAGCACACAGGTTAGTATATGCACAATGTTTTGAGAAGTATTATTCTCTCCTATTCTTCAGGTGTTGTTGGCCTGACTAAGTGACAGTACTAGCAAGGGAATCGAACCTGAACTCTTAGATTCTTGAATATTGAAATTTAAGGTAAAGCTCTAACCAATTGAGCCATCCTGCCAATATTTGTAAAATTTAAACAATGTTAAATTTTTCTAAAGACATTCAATACTCCTATTAGGTGATGGAAATAGTCCAATATATAAATACAATATAGAAATATTTTTGTTTTATGTTTGTACTTCTGATACAGAGTAAATAAATTCATTTTTTAAATAAATAGCCTCATGCATTTTCAATGCTAAATGGGATAATTATGACAAGGTACATCTAATTATTAGATATTGAAAAACTATATATAAATATGTTTTATCCCTATATGTTTCAATGTATGCTTAGATATATGTCATTTGTGCACTTATTTATGGTGTTTATTTGCAGTAACAATAAACTATGTCTCTTTGATTTTTCTCTCTTTATTACTACAATTAGTGTAAATAATCGAAACTTTTGAGTATTAATATAATATCCAATTTTTCTTTTCATATTTATCTGGGGTCTTTCATGTATCTATTACATATAACTTATATAATATTTTTTATTTGAATTTTATAATGCAAAATCTTTATTAAAGTTTATAATGTAATTCTAGAATAAATTCTTTTCATGGTATGTTAAGTAAGTAATGACAAACTGTTTAAATTTTTTGTTGACAAGCCCCCCCCCCCCAAAAAAAAACAAAACAATGCACACACCTAAATATTTTAAAATTTATCGTACTCTTAACATTTTATTCTCTTAAATAATTAAAACTCATTGTGACACCTTGCAGTCTGAACCTGTCTTCAGGAAACAAACACTCAAAAGTTTTAGTGATTAGGTGACTTTTTACACCTGTGACAAAAACATTCAACATAATTGTTGCACTTATGTCATGAAAAATCAGTGAGGTCAATGATTAAAGAATGATTTTTTTTCATATGTCAAATGCGTTAACCGGGAAGCGAACCTGGGCCATCTGCTTGAAAGGCAGCTATGCTAACCACTAGGTCACCAACACTTGACAGAATGGTTTTTACCTGTTCTATATAATTATTTTTGAATCTATTACTTGAATTGTCTATGAAAATATATTAATGATCTTTGATTTAAATCTATTTAATTTCAAAAAAAAAGAATAATATAAACTGATTTTACTTTTTATTTTTAAAAAATGGACTTTTAAAGAAATAAAAGTTACATTTGTATCAGGAAAAGAAACATAAATGATGACAAAGAAAAATAAGCAGATTATTGTTGGAAAATGGAAATGGATTATTGAAGATCAGAAAGAAGATCAATATTGGTGAAGATTGACAAAACCAGAGATTAGAGAAGAAGTGAAAAAGAATGTGACAATAGTCACTGAAAAATGAAGATTAAGATGCTATAGTAATGTTATGATTATATTGTGCTTAAATGCAAATTGGTGAAGTTATTAAAGTAATAAACAATAATAATATTTGGCTTAGCACTTTCGGGATATGTTAACTCCCATATTCATAGTCTTTGTCATTAGTGATACAGTATAGTTGTTTTATATGTAAATCTATGCAAATCGTTTAGTAGAATACAAAAGCAGAATACTAGAAAAGAAGATTGATTTGGAAGCTACGTGGAAGAAAAGGGGATAATAAAAAAACACTAGAAGAATACCATGGAAAGGAATGGTCTATCCAAGGCAGATGTTGTTGTTAGAGAGATAGAAAGGAGGGAAATGTAGAAGGCTTGGATGATGACACTCTCAGAGTGATGAAATCCTGAAAAAAAAATTAAAGACTGTTTTATAAATTGTAAATGGATGAATAAAATTAAAAAAGTGATCGAGGTAAATAATACTAATTTAATAATGTAAATTGAATGGAATTATATATATTTTTGTGTGTAATTCATCAAAATGACATAGTAGTAAGTTGTCATAGCATATTGAACCAGATCAAACTTGGTAATTTTTTCAAATTCCAAATACGTTTAGGATTTTGTTTTAGATAAGGAATCATACTCAATCTATTTTATTATCGAATTACAGATTTTTAAATGGCTATCTAATTACTAATAGCTAGAGGATAAAGTAAGGAGGAATCTTATTCCCCAGCACTCAGTATTGTGGGAACCATCTTTTCCTTCATAATTTCTCTGTAAATGGATGCTGCAATGCATTTTTTAGCAGGTTATTTTTAAAAAAAATTTTTTTTTACAATAGAACAAAAAAACTTACTAATAAAAATAATTTTTTAATTACTAAAAAAAGTTGTTGCAATAATATATTGATTTGTTTACATATACAACCAGTGTCAAAGTAACCAAGAAAGAAGATGATGAACCACACCAGATGTCTTTTATAACTTAGTTATGCATATTTACTTTTTACCTACAAAATGGTAAATGTAAAAAGAAAAAGAAAATAACCTTTTAAAATACATCCAACAGAATATTAAATTTATATATATATATAAGTGCAATGATGTTCAAGGCTAAATGGGTTGTAAGTAATCATTATAAGCCAGTCAACACTTAGACAATTACAATATCAATACCAATCAACAATTTCAAACTGTTGTCAAGGCAACCTTTTAACAATAAAAGTGGAATTGTTATTGATATTGGGATTGTCTAAGTGGACTGACTTTTAATGATACATATATAGTAATTGCAAATTCGTGTTTATTTGGAAAACTCCTATTATGTTCTTCCATTTCCAAATAATCATAAACTATAAATATAGAAACAAACCACTACATTTTTTTTGTCAATGGAAAAAAAATATTCAGAAGAATTAATCTCAACATTAATTTCAGATTTAACTAACAAAAAGAAATTACAAAGAAAACTTGAAAAACTAAAAATGAAAATGATAATTCATGAATAAATTCATTTACTTTTAATCATTGAAATATTTAAATTCTTTTAGCAATCACTATATATATATTATGACCTTCAGCTTTTGTCTCAAAGCTGAATGTCAAATTTTATAGTAATATAGTATTTAAAAAAAAGTTTTTTTCAATACTTTAATTTTTTTGATAAGCAAACTTTCTCACTAAATAATAGTTCGATGTTTAAGTATCTGATTAACCAATTTAGAACTTTTATAATTTTTTATAACTTAAAAAAGTAATCTTAAAAGTCAGCTTATAGTATTAAATCCTTAAGTAGCTCTTTTACAATTATTGAATTCCTAATCTGAAAGTTATTATTGACTTAAGGTACTAGTGAGTTTAATTTTAAAATATTAAAATTAAAATCATCTTGATTTAATTATCAGAGTTTATTATAATTTAATATTAATGTAAAACTTTAAAGACAGGTTTAAACCCTTAATATTATGTTTCAAATGTTTAAATTATTTATAAAAAGTGCATTATTTGAGTTTAATTGTAACAGAATAGTTTAAATAATTTCAAATTTAGTTGATTTAAAGAAATAAATAATTTTTAAAGTCAAAAATTAATTGTATAATTAAACTCAATTTTTAGATAAAGAATAATAGGATGTACTTGAGGATGCATGCATGTTAAAGCTTTAATTTCTTAAGAATTTTCTTGCTGATTGAATATTAAAGTTATTTTAAGACATCTTTATTTTACAAAAAATATAATTTAAAAATATTCTGGGATTTTAAAAAATTTACAAAAATGTTTATTAAACATATGTAAACAAGACATTTTTTTTTTATATATAGCGCGATGTTTTTTATAATCTATAATATTAATAAGCCAATAAGCTAATACACATGCACTTTGAAGATGTCACTATATAAATGAATACTCCCACTTTTTCAAACACAAGATAAAGTCTTTAAGAAAATATAGAATGAATCCACCTATATTTTCGACCCAAACGTATATGTATGGGCAAATCTGAAGTGTTTGAAATGAAGAGTGTGAAGTTATTAATTAATCACTTTAAATTACTTTTTTACTACGTAAATGAATGACATATCGTAAATTCTAGAAATTTCATTGGACATATGCATATTTTTCAAGAGTGCAATATAAATGAATCCCTTTAAATTTATATAACATGCATTATTATTATTATTATTATTATTATTATTATTATTATTATTATTATTATTATTATTATTATTATTATTATTATTATTATTATTATTATTATTATTATTATTATTATTATTATTATTATTATTATTATTATTATTATTATTATTATTATTATTATTATTATTATTATTATTATTATTATTATGATGATGATGCTCTGTTATAAAATGTGATTTTTGAAATAATTGTTCTTTAATACTAATTGTTAATATGTGCTTTCAAAAAATATAAAATGAATATATGATATTCTACTGAAATATTAAATGTGCATCACATTTGTGTTTTTGTTCATAAAATATATTTTATCAATTTGAATGGCTATATATATATATATATCTGTGCAAGCATCTTTAAATATTTTTGCTTAATCCAATTTGTGAAATATTGTGCATGTTAGTTAAATATACTATAGTACCCTAAGTTGAAAATCTGCAATATTTTTTAGTATTCTATTCCAGTGACTGTATCCTGTCAAATGGAAGGAATGCCAAGATGAAGGACTTTTTTTATTTTATTTTTGGTAAAGAGTATAGTTATTAAATTTAAATATTCATGATATTGTAAAATGCTATGTATTATTATTATTATTTTATGCATTTTATTGAGTATAATCTTTATAAATCATTTATGAAGTATATTTACCAAAATTTCTCAGAATATTGATATCTTGATAATGCTACACTTTAAATATATTACATTTGTTCCTATTTTGGAATTATTTATTTATGAATGTATATGAAATTCTAAAAGAGGTAGAGATGGCGTACATTTTATTACTCATTTTTATGCCACAATTTTTTTATTAAACTATGTTTAGCACTAGTTATTAATTTTATCCCTTTTACACATGTTCATTGTTGGTATTTTTAAAAGAAATTGTAGCATTAGTTTCTCTCTTGTATTAGAAATATTTTTACTTTGCTAGTGTATATTTCAAAGAGATTGAGCATTAGTCTCTCATGTATTCAGCATATTTTTATCTTGCCTGTGTATATTTTCAAGAGATTGTGCTTAGTCTCTCTTATATTGTTATTTTTCCTAGTGGATTATATTGTTCATTTACCTTGTATTTAAACATTTAATGCTTTATTAAAACAAATCCCTTTGTTATTGTTTTTTTTTGATGGTCCATTCTCATTATCTTTATGACTAGTAATAAAGTCCTAGTTTATTTATCACCCTCAGATGTAGATGTTTTTTTTTAAATTCATGCTTTGCATTTGCCTTATTATCCCAAATGTTTTTTATGATGTATTTTGGTATAAAGCTATGGATTGTGTATTTCCATGACTTTATTTGGAAAATTGATATAGTTTTGTAGGCACTGAAGAACATCACCTTTACCTTCTGTCACTCTCTTAGTCTATCTGAGAGTAGTTTGTTTGTCTTGATGTGTAGGTCTTGTAGCTGTACTTTGTCAGCATCTCAAGATGTAAATCTGTTAATATTTGATATTAAAATTTTAAAATTGCGTATGTGCCTTCAGTAAAGAATGTACATCTTCAGCATCCATCACATCATATGTATTGGTGAGTTTATATTTTATAAGGGTATTAAATACATTCATTAGGGACATTTATAATAGAATGATTGCTTTTTTTTCAAATGAGAGAACTTATTCAAACATTAATGCTGTATAAAGTTTCATTAACCATCAAATATTATTTATTTTCTATTTACTCATTTTAAAATGGAAGTCATAATTTTTCTCCAGATTGTATTTTATTTATTGTATCTTAATGATTCATCTTGCCAACACTGTAAGATAGCAAAGCTGTTGACTTTAAAATGTTTTAAATGTCTAATAAATGTTATTTTATTGTTAACTTAGTTTTCTTGCCTGTTTATTATAATCAGCATACTTTCATAAATCTAAATATCATATAGTTTATCACACATTTATATTTGCTTGTCATGCATTGAGAGTACATGAATATTAAGAATTTTACGTGAGAGTCACTTTATTGAAATTGTATCTCTGATATTAAGAAAACATCCAAGAAAGAGGTTATTTTATTTATTAAAATAATTATAATTATTTATTCTTTATTAGAAAATCACTTTGGTCAATTTCATTTATTTAAAAGATTATTGTGGTTATTTTAAAGACTATTTTATCTCATTATTAAAAGATTATTTTACTTGATTAGAAGATGACTTAAGTTAAAAAATCAAATGGTAGAATTGTTTTGCTTTTACTTCAGAAAAATATTTAAAGATAGTTTATTAGTAGTGTGATATTTTGAGTGGCCATAAAATCCCTTATCTATTCATCCTGAATGCTATTCTTGTACATTATCTATATTCTAAATTGAGAGTTCCTCATGTTTAGTTTAAATTTTAAAATTATTTTAATTTAGTGAGACATTATCTTAAGGGTAAAAATATGTCTCATGGCTTTATCATTTTACTAGAATCTCATTCTTTGTTTGATAAGTTGTCAAAAAATTAAAAGAGAAGAATAAAATTTATAATTATTAAAATATTAATCATATGAACCCTGAGATATCTGTTTAATATATAATGTTATCAGAAAAAATTATTTCATTTAAGAACAAAATTATTTAAAAGAAGTTAAAGTGGCAGAACATAAGAATACATAAATAGTCAAAATAAGAGTCATAGATCACATGACCCTATTCTCTTAAGCTTGTTAGTTATAAACAATGAGAATTGCCAATTCCTCAACAAGCTTTGTGTTAAATGCTTAACCAGAGAAACCATTTAAAATATCTCTGTCAGGAATCCTCCCCAAACCCCTGACCATGGTTTCATGCTTTGGCACTTCTCAGAGAGATACCAGGGTGGGTTCAGACACTAGATCTAAAAATACCAACCAAAGCCAGCATTTAACTAAAAGTTATCTATTGAGTGGATAATCTAAAATTTTCAGACACCTACATGTCTTCAAACCCAGCTATCTAACTCAAATAGCTATATGGGGCTGATAGATCTTCAGCCATACCATATATTAAAAGTCTTAGCAATATAACATTGCATAAGACTTAAGGCAGAGACTATATATAGTCAAAATAAGAGTCATAGATCACATGACCCTATTCTTTTAAGCTTGTAAGCTGAAGATCTATTAGCCCCATATAGCTATTTGAGTTGGATAGCTGGGTTTGAAGAAATGTAGGTGTCTGAAAATTTCAGATTATTCACTCAATATATAACTTTTAGTTAAATGCTGGATTTGGGTTGGTATTTTTAGATCTAGTATCTAAACCTACCCTGGCACCTCTCTGAGGAGTGCCAAAGCACGGAACCATGGTCAGGAGTTTGGGGAGGGTCCCTGATGGAGATATTTTAAATGCTTTCTCTGGCTAAGCATTTAGCACAAAGCTTGTTGAGGAATTGACAATCCTCTTTGTTTATAAAAATACATACTTTTATTTAATAAAAGAAATTTTATGGTAAATCTGATCATGACAATAAGATACTCAGTGTGATTGTAAGATGTGTTGTATTTGGAAGATGTGTTGTGAGTAAAAAAGTTTAAAGTAACCTAACCCTTTAATGACATATGCTTTAAATATTAAGAGAAATTATATTTTAAAGAGAGAGTATGAGAAGTTACTTCCTCTTAATCTGTTTGTATATCTTAATTATTATTATTTACCCTTCTTGATTTTATTATTGTGATATATGGCACTCAAATCATGAATTTAGCCATATATTATATTACATGATTACCATTTCTTATGCTTGCTTGTAACTGTCATTAAAAAAGGCAAAACTCTCCACACAGTACTGCCACTCAGTGCAAGCCAGAGTAATCAATGGATGCCAGAAGGCTTGTGCTTAAAAACCCCATCTAGTGCCTACTCATCCAATATCCCTAGACTAGTTTCTGGCTTGTCTTCTGGCATCCATTGATTACTCTGGATTGCACTGAGTGGCAATACTGTATGGAGAGTTTTGCCTCTTCTAATATATTATATTGTTATGATTTAGTCAATAGTGATGTCCACTTAATTTATTTTGGATTCTGGTGAGATTGTTAGTCTCACATTATTTTGGCAGTAGCATTGTCATTTTGTCTCTTTATTTTATTACAAAATTATGGTGCATCATTAATACTTTTTGGACATGTTGGTGAGATTCTTTTATGTTACAATATATATATATATATATATATATATATATATATATATATATATATATATATATATATATATATATATATATATATATATATAATTATTCAAAACAATACAATAATTAATACAGTAACAATATTTTAAACAAATATATACCAATTTAATAGAAGTACTTTCAACTATCTATGTAGTCGTTGTCAACTAGACTCAAATTGTATTAGAAAAACCGTTACAAATGTAAACAAAAGCAATACGTCATACATCAATTTTCCCACAATTCATTAATTTTATATTGGCTGTCTGTCTATTTATCAACTGTTGCTTTTCACTTTTTATTAACATAGCTTCTTTAATTTTGCGTTTATTATTATTTCTTTCAATACACAGAATTTTAACTTTATTAAAATCAAAATCAAAACCATAATTACATGTTACATTATGATCAAAAAATACTGATGGTGATACATCATCATTTCTAACATTCTCTTGTCTTGATTTTTGCACTCGTTTATATAATAACAAATGCTCCCTTGATCTTTTCTCCAATGTACATCGAGATTCCCCAATATATGCCTTTCCACAAAAACATAGCCATTTATATATTGCACAACTTTGATTTAAAATACCACACCTATTTTTGAATTATTTATTAATCTATTTAAATTAGGAGTAGTATAAAATGCAACTCGACATATATTTTTATATATCTGTTTTATAAATTTAACCTGTTCATTACAAATAAATGGTATTGATATCCAAGTATATTTTATTTTATCAATATCTATAGCATCTAAAATATTCTATTATTATTATACTTAGTACAATATTATAAATTAATTATGATCAATCAACATTTAAATCCATAATAAATACTTTATGTTCTATTTTATCATTATATTTCTAATTTATTATTCTAAATAAAATGATTTTAAACGGTATTTATGTCATTAATTTGAATACAAGGAATATATCCTCTTTTTCAATTCTTTTATTACCATACATAATCTAATTTATTTTTATTCTTCTAATATCTAAATACTAATTACTTTTTCTTCAAAAGATTTACTCCATTTTAAACCTTCTAAACTATTTAATTCATTAATAATATTTATAATATCTACCAAAAACATCAAATACCTGTAATAAATTTTAATACTTGAATATATATAGATTAAGAATTATATCTTCTATCTTGAAAACAATTTTGATACAGTCCATAATATATTTTATAATAATTTTATTAAATATAGATATATATTTTTATCAATAAAATATAATATATTAAATTTTACTTTTTAAATAACTTTTTTAACCTTAAAATGCTTTAAGGTTAAAAAAGTTGTTTAAAAAGAAAATTGTAAATATGTATTATATTTTATTGTAAAATATATGTATATTTAATGAAAATATATAAAATGGATTATGTTATGGGTTAGTTTCAAATATTAGTTTTGTGGTAGAGAATATTCAATTAATATATATTCAAGGTATTAAAATTTATTACATATGTTGTGTGTTTCGTTTGTGGAGTTAGATATTATAAATGTATTATTCAATGAATTAAATAGTTTAGAAGGTTTAAATGTAAATCTTTTGAAGAAAAAATCAATTCAGTATTTAGTATTAAGTTAGTATAAAAATAAATTAGATTATTGTATGGTAATAAAAGAATTGAAAAAGAGGTATTTTTCAAAGTTAAAATAAGTTTAAAATATTTTTATTTAG
This sequence comes from Epiperipatus broadwayi, assembly GCA_028023455.1. NCBI lineage: Eukaryota > Metazoa > Onychophora > Udeonychophora > Euonychophora > Peripatidae > Epiperipatus > Epiperipatus broadwayi. The sequence continues at coordinate 1,126,156 of JAQFVV010012670.1, read as the reverse complement.
GATAATAAAATTAAATATAATTGTAAAATAGAAAAAAGTATTATTATGGTTTGTTAAATTTGGTATGTCAAAATAATTTATAATTTGCAAGTAATAATAATAAATATTTTAGTGTATAGATATTGATAAAAAAAATATACTTGGATATCAATACCATTTATTTGTAATGAAAGGTTAAATTTATAAAAAATATAAAAATATATTCAGTTGTTTATACTACTCTAATTTAAATAGATTAATAAATAATTCAAAAAATAGGTTGGTATTTTAAATCAAAGTTGTGAAATATAAAATTTTTTGTGGAAAGGATATATTGGGGAATCTCGATGTAATTGGAGAAAAGATCAAGGAGATTTGTTATTATATAAAGAGTGAAAATCAAGAAAGAGAATGTTAGAAATGATGATGTATAATAGTATTTTTTGATATAATGTAACATGTAATTATGGTTTTGATTTTGATTTTAATAAAGTTAAAATTCTGTGTATTGAAAGAAATAATAATAAACAAAATTAAAAAATGTTAATAAAAGTAAAAGAACAGTTGTAAATAGAGAATATAAAAATTAATAATTGTGAAATGATGTATGACGTATTGCTTTTGTTTACATTTGTAATGGTTTTTTCTAATACAATTTGAGTCTAGTTGACAACGACTACATAGATAGTTGAAAGTACTTCTATTAAATTGGTATATATTTGTTTAAAATATTGTTACTGTATTAATTATTGTATTGTTTTGAATAATTATATATATTTTATTATAATTGGAATACAGACATTGATTAATAATTTACATATATATATATATGCATGCACACAAATATATTCAAAAAATATAAATATAACTTTTAAATAACAATTTCAATATATAAAAATAGCACTAGTCGACCTAGTTGATTGATCTACATACTATTTTCCATTGAATGAAAGAAAGAAAAACTAACTGATAGAAAATAAAATGGTAGTATTTATTAATGAATTATATCTGCAAGAATTATATTAAATAAAATTAAGAAAATTATGTTTTGCATTAAAAATAATGTATTTGTATTAAAAAATGTGTAATAAATAAAGCAAGCAAAAACATAGTCTATACACTATATATATATATATATAATAAGCTAAAGATAGTCCACAGTATCAAGTGTTTAAAGTGAAAATAATAGATTGCAAATAAAATGTAAGTATGAGAATGAATTCAAACTCATAACAAAATTTCAAAAATAAAATCATTCACAGCAGCAAGCCCACCAAATAAAAGGAAGTATAAAGTATATATTAAATCAAAAGTAGTCCATGCATAAAATGTGCATTAAATAAAATCAAAAGGTAATCAGTGCTCTTAACCGAGTTCTAAATGTTTTGTGTTTTCATGTACTTTTTTATCACTTAGATGTGTCAGATGACGTTTTTGGTCGTTTTTGAAATTCAAAATGGCGTAGATCACGTAGTAAAAGATCAACTGGTAATCCATAGCAATATATGTTTTAAGTGAAAGTAATTCCTTACCAAGCAAAATTTAGGTGTAATTCATTAAGCAATTTATTTAGGTAATAATAACAAAATACATGCATCATAAAATACACACAGGACAAAGTACACATTTTTAAACTCTTGTATTTCATTATTTTGAAAGTATATCAGTGGATGGAAATATAATGTTGAATATCATGTCACTTTGCCAATAGATCTCACTCCACCATTTTATATAAATAACGTCTACTTGTTTTGGAAAATTTTTAGAAAAATATTAATCAAGACTTTTATTGTATTTTTGAATAATATTAAAGAAACACATGAAATCATCATGAAGTTCCAATTTTAATGATTACTTTTTTTCTTTTTGCTTGCTGTAATGTAGTTCTATTTTCTGCTTTTATTTGATAGGCTTGCTAGTATCAATGGTGCTACTTTTTGAACTTCTTTATGGATTTGCTTTTGACTTTATACCTGTATATGCCCCCTCTTCCAAATACAGTTTATGTATAAGTGTCATTTGTTTTATTTAATACATGTTTGTATATGAACTAGTGTTTGCTTTATTTTTTACACCCATTTTTTCTTTGCTTTTATTTGATATTTTTGGAATTCCATTTTATACAAGTTTTTATTTGACCTCACAATGTGTTTAATTTGTTAACTATTAAAATAGCTATTATTGTGTACAGTTATGCTTTCTCTCATTCATTACATTTTTCATTTTATTTAATATACACTTACCAAATATTTTTTTCTCTTTTCTAGGTAATTGTGATAATCATGTAAGTATTCTGGTCATTTATACAGAAAAGATAGTCTATATATTTTAAATTTAGCTTTTATTCGTGCTTAGCATGCTTTTGATATATAAAGTATAGACTCTGAACACTAAAGAAGTGCAAGTACTATGATTATGATATGTTATATATCAAAAGCATGCTAAGCATGAATAAAAACTATATTTAAAATATATAGACTACCTTTTCTGCATAAAGATCTAGAACATGCATGTGTATTTTAATATATACTTGTACCTATAAATCCAAAAATAAATGCAGATGTCATAAATTCAAAAAAAAAAAAACACGGAATTTTTTTTATAAATTTGTATTTCTGAATACATTATATCATCAGTGATTTTCTTGCTAAATAATTCATATTGTTTTAATAAATAAATTTTTTTTTTTTCCATATGTCATAGCATCGGCCGGGACGCGAACCCGCAATCGTCTGCAACCAACTACTTGCTTGCATGGCTGCTGCGATACCTCTCGGCTAACAACGCAAGACTAAATAAATTATTTTTATTGCAAGATATATGATTTTTTTTGATTTTTATTAATATATTCTTGTTGTCATAAATTTGTGAATAAATATGAACAATTAGTTTTTTTATCAATTAGTTTTTTTTTTATTCAATGCAGCTTCAACAAGTAGTTAGAATGTATACTAATTATATATTACCATCAAATAATTTATATGTATTTATAATAGATAATTTTGAATTTTAGTTTTAATTTGTATAATTAATTTTTTTATAAAAATATATTACTTATAGATGGTTGTTAATTTTATCATAATTTCTTAATGTATCAGATTAAGAAATAATTAAATTTTGTTATATTTATTCAAATATAACAAACTTTTAAATGAAGTAAATTTTTTATACTTCATTTTTATAAGTAACTTTTTCCGTAATGAAATTAAATTTACAACATAAATTTTAAAATTATTTTATTTAATTATTTCTAAATATGCAATGTGTCTTTTATAATTCTTTCTTAATATTTTTTTAACAAATTCCAACATTTTAAAAACAAACTATGATAGTAAATTTCTGAATTCTTATTATTGTAATGAAATCTAATTTTTAGTTTATTCACTGTCACTTGTGTGTATGCTTTACCATGCTTTATCTCATTTGATGGAGCTGCATACATATTCAACATTGCACAAAAAAAAACACTAATTAATAAAAAAATAAATGATCATAAAATTTATGGATACAAGTATATATTAATATTTAATATATAACAGAATATTATTTATTCAGAAGACAATCTTGTAATTAATATATTTTATAACAGACAATGATTGGAAAACAATATGTTTAAAAACATCAAAACAAAATTTATTAGAGTCCCTAGTATTTTTAATTATTGTAGGTCTACAAATTCATAAAAAAATTTTATGGCATACAATGTTATATGAGACAATTTCTTTATTATGTTTTCCACTAAAACATCACATGATCAACACTTCTCATGCCTCCGCAAATTATTAAAACAGTTGCTACTTTCTCTCTATACCCTAGTGCCACCCACTGCAAACCATAGTAATCAATAAACGATAGAAGGGCTTGTGCATCAAAATCATTTTTAGTGCCTCATCATTCACTATCCCTAGACTAGTTTCTCATTTGTGGCCCTCATCAGTGAGGAGCCTTGGACCTGAAAGCACTGCATATTTTGCACTAGATGGCACTACTATATGCAAAGAAAGTGGCTACTATCTTACAATTTTTTCCAGTGTGATGGTATTTTTTACTTTAATTTTTTTAAAGATTGAATTAATATCTCTGGAATAACCTGTGTAAAACTGTGTGAGTAAAAATCAGGATTTTACTAGATAAAGGTCTGGATTATAGCTGTTATTTCACTCCATATAACAATTATTTATTATTATTATTATTATTATTATTATTATTATTATTATTATTATTATTATTATTATTATTATTATTATTATTATTATTATTATTATTATTATTATTATTATTATTATTATTATTATTATTAATTAATTAATTAAAGCAACTTTTTGAATTAATGCATCATACAAAAGTGTTTCAGTCCCCTCAGATCATCTATGAAAAACAATTTTCATAAACTTAAAGTGAGTACTAATTTTAAAATGGCATCCACAGTAGGCAAATAATGTTGTATCTATATTCCAGTCCATGGAAAACTGGTTATTTATTAAGTCAACTTTTTGAATTAATGTGCAATAAAAAAAGGTTGTTTTTTTTTTAGATTTTTCTTAAATTATCTATGTAAAAGCATTTTCGTGAACTTAAATTAAGCGTACAGATTTTTACAAATATCATTTACAGCTGAAACTGATCTTTATTTCAGAATGCATGTCTAAAGATCGATAGAGTAACTCTTATAATCAATAATAATAGCAAACACAATTTGGTACAAATATATGTAAAAAAAAATTCATCAGTTAATTTTGGTATAAATATATGCAAAAATCCATAAAAAATTAAAATCCAAAAAGACATTTGCTTCATTTTGTGATTGATAATATTTACTAAGGCAATAAACCTAAAGCATGTGCAGTTGAAAATGTGAAGGTAGGGACCTCTACCGGTCTTACAAGCTTACACATTGGAAGAAATGCAAATTCACAAGCCTGGTAAAGTTAATTACATTTGCGAAAACTTCATTTAAGTAACTTATAAATCGGCTTGGACTGTCATTATTTGATAAGAGCAAATTGAATTAGAAAATGATCCACAGAATGTGAAAATTATTTATATTAATTAAAAGAAGTGCCAAATCCATTGCGTTCCTCAATGACTTTTACACTTTCTACAATATATATTTTCCACACACTAGATTCATTTTAAAAATAAATTATTTTTGCATTTTAGTTTTTGAATCTTTTTTTAACCATTGTATATTATGAAACTATATAAATTATAAATTAATTTTCATATTGTCTAATTATACATTTTCTTCTCTTTTTTTTTCATTTTTATACAGAAAAATGTAATTTTCCCAATCAGTATCTGTTATGAAAATAAGTAAATTCATTGGTATTTTAGTAGTAATTATATATTGTATATATGTGTAGAGATGATAATCTAGACCAACTGATAAGTGCTGGTTTAGCACGAAATACGTGTATTGGTGATTATTTATCTTTTAGACATATATGTGGTCAAATGTATCAGTGGTATGAGATAGTGTGGGGAGATGAGGATCGTGTGAAATCCTGAGCTGAATATACCCTATATATTACATTGTTTGTACAGGTATATATATATCCTGCACGTTAGATATTAAATAATAATTATTAATTATCTTTAGAAAAATTTAAACTTTATTTAAGCGTTTTAATTACATTCATTCATCTGTTAGAAATAGAATCCAGATTAATCTAGTTGGCTGAAGTGTCCGTTTAAATGCAATATTTATGAATCTAAAAATCCATGTTTGAGTTCCAAGTAATTAGATCAGCAATACCTGACGAAGAGAGGAGAATAGTATCCACTTGAAATGCTATGTTATATACTGGTCTGTGTATACTAGTCTGTGTACTATTTCTAACAAATTGAATGTATTTGAAAAGTTGTAAATAAAATGTGAATTTTTCTAAAGGCATTTAACAATTAATATTCAATAGTGAAAATAGCTCAACATATAATTACTAATATTAAGCACATGTTTGTTTTGGAAATAAGTACTATTATTTTACATATTACATTGTTCTCTGTTTGTTTTTTATTTAAAAAAAAAATCATTTTTATAGTGAAAAATTTGAGTTTATGTATTTGTTTTTTCTTATTTTTTAAACTTAAAAAAATAAAGTTATCAAAGTTTTTATTTGTTAAACAATTGATATTGTTTTATAAAATATGAGTTTTTTAATTTTATTTAATACACTCCATATTAGTAAATTAGAAATCATATGACCAACAAAATATCACATGATCTTGCTATTCGTTATCAAATTCTTTTATTTTCGCTAGTTTTAAGGCTGCTAGAAGAAAGATATATTAGATTCAAATGATCTAAGTGCAGAGTTAAAAAAGATTCAAAAACTCCTTACCAATAAAAACCATAAGGTAAAATCTAGTCTGGGGATACTTGGATAAGACACGACTGAACAAAGATTTATTAAGCACTACTACCAGGCATTTATTAATTACTAAAGTTTACATTAGATAGCATAAAAGTAGTGAAAATAGAGAAAGTTGCTAAATTAAAGAACAATGCAAACATTTTATTTTTTTATTAATTAATTTTTCTTTCTCTTGATGTGATGCACTATGGCTTCTCCTTCTTCAGAGTCAGGAGTCTCTCAGTCAATATGGCCAGAGAAACCTGTTATATAGTACACAGCTCCATCAAGTGGGGCAGAGAATAGTGGAATGTATATACAAGTGTCTATCTTTATTCTTAATATCTTGTAAACAATTTGTTTTAATTTCCAAATCCCTACATTCTTGGCATAGAATCATAAAAATTTCTTCCATATTATTTAAGTAATTACTACATATTTATCATTGTTTTTGTATGTGTCAATAGACTTTATATATATATATTTTATTTTATAAGCAAATTGTCAATTTAAATTATTATTGTGCTTTCTATTTAGTTGTGATCAAATTTTATTTTATTTGAACACACTTTTTTGTGTGCTTTTTTTAATTGTATGTATTAAAATATTAATTTTATGCTTTGTATTAATATTTGAATAAAGTATCTATGAAAATATTAGCATAAGTTATATGGTATAATAACATAAATATGATAATCAGGGAATTATGCTAATTCAATATTTATTTAAAGTATATATTATTCAATTGCTTTATCATTCATTTGCCATTATTTTATCTGACATTTTACTCTAGAAGTCACATATCTATATCAAATTATCAATACTTTTCTATATAATTTTGTATTCTAAAAATGTGCATTCAAATTTTAAATAAAAGCAATATATTGAAATGGTACCGATTATTTTCCCATATACGAGTATTTACCATTAAGGAGTATTTAGGTATATATAAATCGACTATATATAAGTGTATTTTTTCTTTAATTTACAAGGTAATCAAACTGGGGGTTCTAATGAAATAAATAATTGAAAAAAAAAATGAATAATTAAATATCAATTTATAATTTTATATTCAATAATGAGTTGATTATTTCTAGCAATTAGCTTAAGTGTGAAATAAGATTAATTAGCATAAATGTAACTTTGGAATTAGTTGAGAGTTTTTTCTAAAAATATATTTAATAACAATTAAAAAAACTGTTAAAATTCATTTTTATCTTCCCTATAACATAATGAGTGAATAAAGAAAATATTAAATGACAAAATATTAAAAAAAAAAAGAATTTTTTTTTTACACAATAAACAAAATGTCTAATAGTTAAATAATCCATATAATAAAAATATGTACAGTTTATTTGCATATTTTTTTATAAAGGCCTTTATTATTTAATTAATTCATTATTAAATTAGCTTACAGATACTTTTCAGAATCAATTCATCTTATCGGTACACTTTTAAATATTTTATTTTTCTGTGTTTTGGCTTATATGATGTTTTGTCTATTTCTAGTCTTATCTTGGATGAATGTTTTTCACTGTTTCATGGAAAATAAGTTTCTTGTGAGTCATCTGGAGAGAATTTGGTAGATGAGCATAATTGTTATTTAGTTCATAGGTAAGTATTCAACAACAAACCAGGTATGGGCATACTTCAAAGCAATATTTTCATCCACTTAGCACATATAGCAGTCAGCAATAAACAGACGTACTAAGTGCTTTTAGCCTGCCATGGGAAATATCTAATAAATTTATTTGATGGGTTTTATAGCTTTAGATCAATGGTGATTTGGCTTCTTAAGATTTGGAATTCCCTGCTGCTTTCACACTCCCAAGGACTCCAGGTTGAATTATACTATGGTTGATCAACTTCGGCACAGCAGAAAAAAAATAAATGTGAAAGAAAATCTTACTGACCTAGTCTTACACACCTAATCTAATCTGTGATCACCGTTTTTCGATAAACAGGATTTCTTTTATTTTAATTTTTAATTTTATTCTAAGAGTTAAATTTAGACTTTTAATCAGCTTTTAACTCACTTACTATTTTAGTTCTCTGTTTTTTGAATTTACTAATATTGCTTGCTTAGCAACAATTTTCCTCTTAAAACTTTTTTATTACAAAAATAAAAATAATTTTAAATTAAAATATAGTAATATGCATTTTATGTTTTAAGTTTTTCTTAATGTATTAAAAGTACATAGAATATAAAACATACTGGATAATAAATGGATACTTTTTTTTTTCATGTGTCAAAGCATCAGCTGGAAAGCTAACCCGCAAGCCCGGGACAACTGCTTGTAAGGCAGCTGTGCTGACCACTCGGCTACTAACTTAGAATTCTCTTTTTTTATTATTTATTGTGTTAAAGATTTTAATGTATTGTGGAGGCAAAATATTGAATATTAATTCAAATAGTTAATTAATGAAAACTATTTTCATGTTAATTAATAAAGTATAGATGATATATGCATACTAATGAATGACTCCATATATATAGTCATATATATAATATTATTCTAATCATGTAAGGAGTCTCAAGATGTAGTGATAATATGGCATTCATGTCTGGACCAAGTGAAATTTTTTCCAGAGACGGCTAACTTACAAACAACACCATTAATGTTTTATTACTGATCTGTAAATTGGATCTAGCTATTTTTAACTAGTATTCACTTGGTAATTGGAAAATTTGAGAGTGCTTCTTTTCCTAACATTATTCCTATGAAGAATTGGAAACTCCTAATATTATGCAATTAGCTATTTATTAAAAATACTATTTATTTTTACTATAATATGCATAATATAACGTTTAATGTCAAACCTATGATATTCATGATTTATGTAATAGCTAATTAAGTTAGAAAAGGACTTTATGATAAGGTACAACACATCTGCTTGATATGCTCATGATTTATATTTTAAACTAGGCTAAATATGATTTTGAAATGTTTTGAACTTTAGGGTTTCTTTTCCCAGATAATTGGTTATAGTAGATTCTAGATTCTTTGCTATAGGAAAATGAGAGTCAAGCATTATTAAAACTCAAAGCACTCAGCATTTAGGAAGTTTTGTTGATATTTAAATTTTCTTTCACCATTTAAAGTCAGTTTAATTCACTAAGTTAATAATGCTATCAGTTTGAATTTAAAAATTGATAATAATATTCAATTAATTTATAAATTGAAAGAATTAATGAAATTTGACACCTGACTAAACTCTGAACTGCTAAACATATAAGTATTTTATTTTTTATTTTTTTATATGTGAAAGCATTAGCCAGGAAGCAAACCCTGAGATAACTACTTGTAAGGTGGCTGTGCTAACCACTTGGCCACCAACACTTAACAACATATAAGTATTTTAAATGGATATATCAGTAAAAAATCTACTTAATGCTTCTTAATATATATATTTAAAATAGAATAATTCCATTCAATGAATTATGTCTCAGCATATTTATGAATGTCTGTGTAACAAATAAGTATTTTGCTAGAAAAAATTACTTAAATTTCATAGTTTTCAAACTTCTACTATTTATCATTATTTCATTCTTAACTTCTATGATACATGTTGCAATTATTTACATAACTAACTAGAAATGAAATCAATTGTGAAGTCTGTTTTTTAAAAAAACATTTCTTTAAAATTAATAATTAAGAAAAAATATTAAAACAGGCACAATTCCATACAGTAGTACCACTCAGTGCCAACCAGAGTAATCAATGGATGCCAGAAGGCTTGTGCATAAAATCCCCATCTAGTGCCTACTCATTCAATATCCCCAGACTAGTTTCTGGCTTGTGACCTTCATCAGTGATGAGCTTTGGATCTGAGAACAGGTGTAGTGCTCTCAGATCCAAAGCTCCTCACTGATGCTCTCAGATCCGAAGCTCCTCACTGATGAAGGCCACAAGCCAGAAACTAGTCTGGGGATATTGGATGAATAGGTATTAGATGGGGATTTTATGCACAAGGCTTCTGGCATCCATTGATTACTCTGGTTGGCACTGAGTGGCACTATTGTATGGAGTTTTGTCTGTTTTAATAACAGTTATGTGCTAGCATAAGAAATAGTGATCATGCGAAATAAGAAAAAATATTTGTAAATCCATGTTATTATAACAATTTGATACAAAATATAACATTAAATTTTTGGAATAGAGAAAGTTGATTAAAACCAATAACTTTTTAGTCTGCTATGAAATATACTTATAAGAATATCAGTTTATTGTATATATAAGAGTAACAATTTGGGAACATTACATCCATAGAATTTGGTCCCAATTCCCCTTCTCCAAGAATAATAAAGAATACCCTATGACCCTATGTAATATGAGTTTTCAGTATATATATATATATATATAAAGAGCTTGCAAATAAGCTCTTAACAAGCTTTGCAGAATATCCCTAACCTCATCTCACTGAGGAAGCCAGTAGCAGAAACTGATCTGGGGTTAGAGATATTCTGCAAAGCTGGTTAAGAGCTTATTTGCAAGCTCTTTATATAACATTTGTAATACAAGCTTGTTTAAATTAGGTCATGTGATATTTGACTTGATTTTTATGTAATGTATATATGTGTGTATAAAAGTAAAGTAAAGATTGCATAATGCTAAATGAAATTCAGATACAAAAAATAAATACAAACAAATGCTAGAATATTTCCACATTGTTACCTATATTTATAAGCACAAAGCCTGAATTACACAGGATTCAACCATTGATTTGTTGTATTCATTCAATTCATGTAAAATATATACATGTGGTTATATTATATACAACACATATGTGAATCTATGGCACAAATTATAATTTTAAAAATTATGTGGACATCTCCAACAAAAAATAGTTGCTAACCTTTTACTTTATTCTTCTTGTGATGAAAATTATTGACACTAAAATGCAAGTAAGATATCTAAATAATATTAAACTAATTATTTGTAATTTAAAGCATGTGTTTTGTCTAGGTAAATATAATTAATCATTTATTTGCAGTGTAATGTGACAGAATCCATCATTGTGAATCAGAAAAAAAAATTAAAAGTTAGAAATTATTAAAAAAAAAGATGAATTTCTAATTTTTTAAAAATTATATATTTGAATAACAAATAAAATGAATCAGTGGATTTTGTGATCACGCATATAATGGTCTTACTTTATCATCTCCTATCATTTGGTTATTCAATAAGAGAGCTTTATAATGAATAAAAAGAATGAACTATTATTTCTACATTTAATAACATAACCTATTTAAAATTTTATAACTTTCTTTAAAAATAAATTTGTCATACTAAAACAAATTTTAGCATATATTAAATATATGCAAAATTATTTAAAAGATGATGAATGTTAGTAAATGAATTTCAGATTCATTTATTTTTTGTTTTAGCTGATGAAATTAAAATAGATAAGCAAACAGTTTTCAAGTAGAAGTCCACACCTCTTAAAACAGTTTGATTTTTCTAGATGTTTTTGAAATATTTGGAGTATAGTTTATATGTCAGTGGAAAATTAAACACCCACACATTTATTATTTGATGAGATATAGAGGATTCTTAAGTAATAGTGAAAACGACCTTTATTCTTGAAAAAAATTCTGGTCTTTTAGATCGGTTATTAAAATGAAAGAGTTTACATTTCAACTAGGCAAAAAAAAATTTAACAACTTATCCTCAAAAAATGTCACTCGAATATTAAAAATTATAAATAGACAAGAGAAAGAGAATGTGGGACAGAGATTTAAAAAAAACCTTTTAAAAAAAGTTCTATATTTATAATACATATATGCTGCTAGTATAATATGTATCATGTATGTGAATATGAATATATTAAACATAATAAATTTTTATATATTTTATATATGTTTATTAAGATATATTGAGAAATAATAATATGTTTTTTTTTATGATAATATTTATTTCTATAGTTATTTAGACCTACTTTTTGTATTTATAGAGACACACTTAATGTTTAGTTAATAGTGCTTTTGCAGACATTGTCATTACATGTTGTTAATGATTCCAAATTAAATTATATACTCAAAACACTTGAAGTGAGTCATCAATTGCTTAAATTAGACCACACAGTTCTTTTTGAGAAGTTTTATATTGATATGTTTATAAACTTTTAAAAGTGAAAAAAAAAAAGAGAATAAAATTATTAAAACAATATATATATTTAATGAAAAATTACAGTATCGATACTGAAATAACCATAAAGCATCAAAATAAGAGTCATAGATCACATGACCCTATTCTCTTAAGCTTGTAATTTATAAACAATGAGGATTGCCAATTCCTCAACAAGCTTTATAATAAATGCTTAGCCAGAGAAAGCACTTAAAATATCTCTGTCAGGAACCCCCCACCCCAAACCCCTGACCATGATTTCGTGCTTTGGCACTCCTCAGAGAGGTGCCAGGATAGGTTCAGATATTTTATTTAATAAAATGCACCTTACACATCTTTGCTGAAGGCATTAGAATCAAGTTCATTTTATTATAGTATATCAGAAAAAATTGCACATATCCTATATCATTTCAAAGTCGGCCCTGTGCAGTTTGGTGCAGTAATAGGATGATGAAGCTGGGAGATAAACATTTCTGGATTAATATTTCACTTGTCACTTCGTTGTTCTAAAGTCACATGGTATCCATCAATAACCATTTGATTATTATTATTATTTATCTTTTCAACATGTTTGTGATCAAGGGTGCCAGCAGTATGAGATAGTGTGGATAGTTGAAGATTGGGTGAAAGTCTGAGTTCAAATCCCCTATATATTATTATTGGAAAAAGTTTTAGTAGGGTGGAAGTGGGGATTGGAAGGCACAGAAAATTTTAGTAATTTCTATTATTATTTGATATTGACTTTAAAATATAAAAAGATACGTATTTAATAAATGAAAATAAACATTCAGTTTCTTATAATTGATTCCCAACTTTTTTAGACATTCTAAACAATTTTTACATACTTCTAAGAATGTGCGGAATCCACATTTGTGATTACTGGTCTGTAGTAAAAAAAAAAAAGAAGCCTACTGAGTATGTAATGTAAATGAATTTAGACTTTCTTAAAGGTATTCAATAAAATAAACAATTGGGGAGGGGGAGTAATAAAATAAACCAATTTGTCTCCATAATTCAAATGCCCATTTTTCTTTTCTAGCAAAAAGAAGAAATCATTATTTTAAAAATAGAATCAAAATATAGATTTTTTAAAAAAAAATTATCTGTCAGTTTTGTTAAAGTTTATATCTGTGCTAGAGATAATCTCTAATTTCGATAATGATTAGTAATGGTTATTATTGTATTTATCTGAAATGGATGGCGTCAGAGTTGTGAGTGGAGGGAGTTTGACAGTGGTAAATGGAAATGTAACAATTTAATTAGTTTTATAAATGATTAACAAACATGCTATAAAAAAATTTTGTATGTAACAGATGAACTTATTTAATACTAAAAACATATTTTAACTTTAATTAGTATTAGTAAAAACGAAGTGTTATATGGTGAAAAATTAGCACATCCATCTCCATTCTAAGTTCAAATTCAGACTAAGTATAAGTAAAAAATTTCAGGTTCCAATCAGGCTTAGAATTTTTTTTTTGTTACATAATTCCTCAGAACCAACACAACAATTTAATGAAGATCTAACTATTTTTAGATAGTTAAAAAATACTCTAATCTCCATCATATTGATAAATAATAAGTTTATGATTTTTTTTATATGAAAGATTGCTTTTTTGCTTTTTCTATTATAAAATGCAGTTATCAAATGAATAACAAAATTACTGTGGTTTCACTTTTACTTAAGTACACAATACTTACCAATAGCAGTTAAAGACATATAAATATGTATAATATCCACTTATGTGATTAAAACATTACAGAGTTGTATCTTGTAATATTATGAATGAGAGCATTTGACCACCCTCTATTAGCTCATTATATAACTAAGGTTTAAGATATTACATAATAGTCAAATTGTGAATTATGATTAAACAATGTGCAAGGCTCACATGGTTGGTTTCGGGAGAACTCCTGTCATCAGCTGTTCTCATCTTCAGCAATAATAACTACAAATCAGAAAGGCTTGAATTTTATTTATATTAAGCAGATTTTACTGATTTGATTTCAAAGTATGAAAAATGAAATGCGCACTAATATTAATAAATATGGTGATCTTTATAATTAACAAGCACACATACAAATATATTCTGAGTAATTAGAAATTAAAATCAATTTCTTGTTATTGTTGTTGTTGTTGTTTACAAACTTCACCAAGGTGTTTTATGATATTCACAATTATTAAAGTGTTGTTGCCTTTTATGCATTTAATAAGCATACATACAGATGTATTTTAATTTAGGTAGAAACTTCATTAATTTTCATCAATTAAATTACATATGCACAAAACATAATTAATTGTATAATTATTACATTATCAAACTGTATCTTTAAAAAATATAATGAGTATTCCTATTTAAGTACCCTTTATTAGTTTATAACTTACATGAGATATTATATAACAGCCTATTCTGAATTGTGAACTATGATAAAGCAGATCATCTTATTTTCAAATCAAAAGTGGTTTGAATTTTAATTGCTTTATTTCAAAATGTAAAAATTGAAATTGCTTATAATTTCTACTTATCCAGAATATAATTATATATGTGTTTGATAGTTATAAATAGCATCACATTTAATAATTGTGCTTGTTTCAACTTTCACACATTGAAATAAAGCAAATGAAATTTATTTAACACTAATAAGATTCAAATCTATTCTTATTTGTAATTAATAATATTGATATTTGACAAATTTGATGAATTTTCTTCTGAAACCAAGACTTGTAAAGTTTGTATTCTCATAGTTCATAATTCACACTTTGATTATTACGCAATATCTTATATCCTGATTAAATATGAGCTAATAGAAAGTTGTACTTAAAAGCCTCTCATTTATAATAGATATAATTCTATAATGTATTTATTACAAAATCACTTTAATGCATATTTAATTCAATTGATATGGCATATATCCATAATAATATTTCTGTAATGTGATTTTCACTACACCATTCTCATACAAGGTAGGGATTGTTTTCTGTCTGCTATTAACACCTTGTGGAGGGGTATAATCATAAATGTATAACCAAAAACATGAAAAAGATGTGTGATTTTTAAGATGCACATTTCATGTTGAAACAACATTTATCAATTGGCTCAGATAACAATCTCTTATATATTTTTTTATCATTGTTCAGTATATACAGATAAGGAATAACACTACAGTTTAAAAATGGATAGAAAACAGTCCCTACCTTGGGTGAGAGTGATGTAATAAAAATTACACTACATAAATATTATTCATTAAGTGGATGACTAATAAAAATTATTAATATATGTAATATTTAAATAAAAGAAGTAAATCACCCTTTCTCAGCTATGAATTTAAAACACTCTAAATGTTAAACCAAGGATCAATATATATATATATTAAACCAAGGATCAATATATATATATATATATAGTGATCATATATATATATATATATATATATATATATGATCACTAGATGGAGCTTTACCAATAGCTCACTAACAAGCTTTTACATAAATGCTGAGAGAGATAGAATTCAATATCTCTTTCATTGTCTCCAACACTCTAAATGTCAAACAAAGGATCAATATATATATATATGATCACTAGATGGAGCTTTACCAATAGCTCACTAACAAGCTTTGTTTACATAAATGCTGAGAGAGATAGAATTCAATATCTGCAATGAAAGAGATATTGAAGTCTATCTCTCTCAGTGTTTATGTAAACAAAGCTTGTTAGTGAGCTATTGGTAAAGCTCTGTCTAGTGATCATAAAATGCAAGCTAAGAGCAATTTTATGAAATTTATAACTTGTTTTGTTTATCATATATATATATATATTGAGCTATGTTTAATTTAGTGTTTATACATACATCTATATAAGTTCTTACCTTACTGAAATTTATTTGTGTGGGTGCTTATCTTATATGTAAAATCTATATTTTCTCTGTTATCTGATCATTGAATGAGTGTTTGTTTGTCTCATATGTCAAATTCACAACTATTACATTTATGCAAAGAAAATAATTTCACCATTAAATAAAAAAATGCTGAGAAAAAAATCAGTATGAGTGCTTTTAACTATAGATATATAGTATATATTTCATGATAAAGCATCCAGCTACATAAATAGCCACAAATGTCGATTCGTAATTCAATGGTAGCACTCCTTGCCTTCATGGTCTGTCAATCCCCTAATATAGTTCAGATGAACAATATACTTAGCAATGTTTAACAAAGTTTTATAAATTAACAATGTTTAATAAAAAAAAACATATTTACATTAAATCTTTAAAAAAATTGTTTAAAAAAAAATACAAATCTTATATTTAATAAAAATAAAAAAAATACTACAAAAATGACTGGAATTTTTGTATTCCAGCATTAATAAATGGTAACTTTTAATAAAACTAAAAAACATACAATTATTTATGACTGACTAGAAAAAAAAAATTTATTCAGAGGGTGCTCCAGTAAATAAATATTTGAAGCTGTAAAGCTAGCAAGTATAACATATATTTAAAAATGTAAATTTTAATTTAGCTTTATTAAAATTCAAAAATTTATTTATATAATATTAAAATGTTTTGTTTAGTTTACATTAAATCTTTAAAAAAATTGTTAAATAATCAATTAAAAAAAAACCTGAGTCTTTACAAAGCCACATGCATCTATTAAATGAAATTACTATTCTTCAATGGGTTATAGAATTTCCAATATTAAGATCATGTTATTAACTCACTGTAAATTGCAAGATTTCACGTATGTTAATTTGTAAAGGAAATAATGGACTTAACCAGTGGAGAAAACAACAACTTCACACTTCAAAATCAAGATGCTTCAGATTTGCCTATATAAGTGGTCATTTAGGTTAAAGATAAGATGGCCGCTCTGATCTTTATAAAAGTCACTATCTCATATCATGGTTTGGAAGGTTCGTCTGTTTACAGTATTTGCATATGCTTTCTGTGCCCTCAATAAATTAATTACTACTCTTCAATAGTTTATGAGCAACCAATTAAAAACTATTACAAATATTATATTTAATAAAAATTATTATAAAAACTACCAGCGTTTTTATATTCTGACATTAATAAATGATAATTATTAATAAAGCTAAAAAAAACTACTGCCACTATTGAATTTTTATTCAGAGATCAGAGAGTGCTCCAGTTAACATATATTTAAATCAGTAAATCTAACAAATATAATACATATATTTAAAAATGTAAATTTTAATTTAGCTTCATTAAAATTCAGAAATTTATTTATATAATATTAAAATGTTTTGTTTAATTTACATTAAATCTTTAAAAAAAATTGTTAAGGCAACAAATTATTACAAAAACGATGAGCTGAAAGCCCAGGGTTTTTGTATTCCACCCTAACAACCATCTTTCAGACCAATGTACAATTCTCACATTTAAAATATTTTGTTTAAATTACATTAAATCTTAAAAAACAATCTGTTAAACCAACCAATTAAAACAAATCAAGGGCCTTTACAAGGCTGTGTGAAACTGGTAAAATATATAGTAATATAATAAGAATTGTGAATGTCATAAAAGTACATAATACTTTTATAATTGTGAAATTCATAAATAATAATGTACAAAGCTAAAACCTTTGACAGAAATGCCTTAAAAATGCTTATGTGACAGCCAATCAGATGTAATAATGACTGCACGTGTAACTCTCAATTCAAGAACATAAGCCAGAATACAAGAAAAAGATGGGACCCACCTTCTTCTATACTTAAATTTATATATAAATAAGTCAGACTCAAGCATTCTGAACTAAGAGTAAATAACATCTTTACACACACACACACACACATATATATATATTAATGTTAAGATTTGTAAAAAAAAATGAAATTGATTATAATTTCAAATGATCTAGAATATAATTATATGTGTACAACATAGCAGTTATATGATTTCAACTTTCACACTTCGAAATAAAGCAAATGAAATCTGCTTAATATAAATAAAATTCAAATTTATTCTAATTGGGTTTTTTTCTCAAATTGGTCCTTGTAACTTTGTATTGTCAATGTTCACATTTTAACTTGGTTATTATATAACATTTTATATTTTTAAATAAGTAATGAGATAATAAAGGGTGCTAAAAAACCCTTCATTGATTAAGAATATATATACTGAAATTTATTTGTTTGTGTAATAATTAGTGTTATAGAAAATTATAAAGAAAATCACAGGCACAAAAAAGATAAAATGGAAAAGATTGGTAGTTAGTAAGTCCCTTAATATTTCTCCAGGTGACAACAATAACTTATTAATATCAGGAGACATAATAAAAGTTTTTGTTTTCAACACAGTGTTTCTCAATTAATATAAATTTTGGTGAAAGACTGGAAATGAATTCTACACAATTTCTGCTTTGTAAAATAAGATAATATGGAGAAGAAGAGATAAATTTTTTAAAAATCAAATATTTGCCATTCAGAGAAATAATAAAATGAGCATGCCTTGTGCCGTTTGGTATAGTTAGTAGGATATCTGACATAGGATCGGGTGGCCCCAGGATCAGTTCTGGTATTCACAATTTTGGCACTCAAACGTTTTATGAACTCCTGAGCAATAAAACCATAAGCTTTTTTTATAATGAAATGAAGACAAGGGAGTGATAATTATTATGTTATTTTTACCAATTTAAGAAGAAATGGAAAGTATGGTTTAACTCCAATAATAATATTTTTTAGGATTAAGTTCATCATGTTCCTACTTGACTTTTATCTAAAAATTCTATACTTGGTCTCCTCTTCCGAGTTTGCTTTTTAAAAGCATTCATGATCATTATGAATATGCTCAATTTGACTTATCACTTTTTGTCCATAATTCTTCATATGTAATCATCTATCTACAATATATCCATGTTCTTCATTCTGTTTTGTTTGTAATATGTTTATTCTTCTGTATCTGCATAATTTTTAGGAAAATAAAGTTTTACTTTTTTAGCCTTTCTCTACTATACTTCACATGAAGTTTTTGGTAAATTACTTCTTTGTCTTTATTGAACTTTTTGTGTAGTAATAGTTCATTTTTTTTACCACATTCTCTTTCATTGCAATATTTACATTTTCCATCTGATAAAATGATGCTACTAAAGTTGCAGAAAGTCTTTAATAAAGTTTTTCCATTTTTTATTCATATTTCTATCAGACTTCCTTTGTAATTTTAGCTTATTATAACATTTGTCTTGTTCTTATTAACATCCAAGACACATTTTATTTTTTAAAAGCTTGTTTTTTTTTCATTATGATATTTTATAGTTTCCTATTTTCTCTATAATAGTTATATAAATTATAGAATAAGTTGTACTATAAATTCTATTATTCATTTTACAAACGTAATTTTGAAACCATCAAAACATCACATGACCACCATTTCATATGCTTACACAGGCTCCTTAATAACAGTAGAAAACTCTCTATACAGTAGTGGCACTACTATATGGAGAGTTTACTGCTGTTAAACGTAATTTTTCTGATATAAATTCGTTTCTGCTTTTCTATATGCTTGCTGAAAAGAAAATGAAAGAGATTACAAACTTTCCTTCCTTCTGCTGTAATTTTTTAATTACTTATAGATATTATTTTAATAGCTAATTCATCTGACTCTTTGATCAGTTTATAGTTTGTTTGTTTTTTTTTTGCTCTAAAGGAAAAGGTATTCCAGCTGATATTATTGATTGATTTTTCGTATCTAAGAATCCAATATTGTTTTATTAAATGTTGGTGTTTTTTTTATTAAAATAATTAAATTCAATATTGTCTCTTGAGTTCCTGTATTTTTCTAAAAGCAATTTAATTCTCAAAAAAAAAAAAAACTATTTTTAATGTCTACATATATGTTTTCCATATGTCATAGCATCGGCCGGGAGACGAACCCACAACCATCTGCAACCAACTGCTTGCTTGCAAGACCACTGCGATGACCTCTTGGCTAACAACCCTTAACATGTCTACATATATGTTTGTGTTATACATTGCTTTACTTATGAGTTCTACATTAAATGATTCTAATTATAATTTTTGATATGCAACAAAAAATTTAGTCCTTTATCTTTTTGCATTCTCTTTGTATTTTTATTTAGATATTAATCACATTATATTTTTTTCCCAAATATGTTACGATTGTTCTTACTATTTATATTGGTTAATCATTGTTTAACTTTTTCTTTAATGCTTTTAAATATGCTTCTGTAATTACATCAGAACTTGGTAAATTTGTGGTTTTGTTAATCATATACTTTTGCAAGTTCATTATATAAAATTTTGTTTCCTTTTTGTCCATTTAATATTTATTTTTAAAAATTCCATTATATTCATATATTCTTTCCATTTTTGTGCTATCTTATTACTTTATAGTAATGCCTTGTGTGAGAGAGCTTGAGAATGCATGATTACCATTAAACATCACATGATCTGGGTGCAGTGCTCTCTGATCCAAGGCTCCTCACTGATAAAAGCCACAGGCTAAAAACTAGTCTAGGGATATTGGATGAGTATGCACTAGATAGGGATTTTATGCCCAAACCTTCTTGCATCTATTGATTATTGTGGCTTGCAATGAGTGATGCTACTATATGGGGAATTTTGCTCCTGTGTAATCAGCTTGCATAAGCATAAAAAATGGTGATCATGTGATGTTTAGTGATTTAATACCAATCCTGCCCTCTATGATTATGATGACTGTGGTTAGTAAAGAACCAGACACCAAAGAGTGTAGATGCTGAACTGAGTTTAGATATATAAGACTATACAAGCTAATGAATTTAAATTGAAAATATTGTTGTGTTTTCATTTTGGACTCAAAGCTTTATAGTTAGCTAATAAGGGAAAAGGTGGCTGCTGGCGAGCTGCATCAGAGCTTAAGATCTAGGTGCAGTGCTCTCAAATCCAAGGCTCCTCACTGATGAAAGCCACAAGCCAGAAACTACTCTAGGAATATTGGATGAGTAGGCACTAGATAGGAATTTTATGCACAAATCTTTTTGCACCTATTGATTATTCTTGCTTGCCCTGGTGGCACTACTGTATGAAAAATGTGTCACTGTTTTAAGATCTTAATATTTATAGGATCACAAGTAGCTCTAAGGCTTTCAGCACTTAAACATTTTTTTAATTCCCAAGTAATAAAGGCATTTGATTATTCATATATTTTTATTATAGTATTGATTGATTTTTTAATTTCCAAATCATAAAAACATCAATTCATGTCTTGGTTTCTTTTGATTACATCAATTCATGTTTTGGTTCCTTTTGATTTTCTATTAATCTGATTTCTATAAATACTAATTTCTTCTGTTTTACTTTGCATTTTTTTCACTTTCATTATTATTTAAATGTATTCCTCATAATTGACTACTACTATTTTTTTATAATTACTTTCCATTTGTTCTGGGACTTAACTGTTCCTATGATTTGTTTTAGTTTGTTCTACAATTATTTTAAATTCATTTATATTCCATTTCTAATTAAGTTTAATAATTATTTTTTTTGTCTTTGGTTAGAGTCAGGCATTTCATTTATGTATATGCTTGAATAGTTTTTAGATGATTATATCTGATTTTAGTATCTGTCTTTTTTCATTATGTAGCCTATTTGATAATGGCCTTCATTTTTTAGTTCTTCAGATTTGCTCATATAAAAGAATTTGAGTTGTAGGAATAGGAGGATCCTTTTTATTTCCACATAAATACTATATCTTGGATTGAAGAGGAAAGTATTCATTTATTTAACACTCTCATGAGGCGCGTGCTCAATTAGCTTGAAAGGCTGATATTTGAATGTAATATAATTGTAAACATGGCGCTTGATAAAATAATTGCTTATTTACTCATAATTAAGTTTCAGTAAGAATGACGTTTAGTAAATTTTAAGCAATTTCATTGATGTCATTCAGGTAACAAATATTATTGTTGAAGTATTTTTGTTTTAAATATTTTTCATTGGTCATTGTTTATATTATCTGTGACTTTTTTTAAGTAATGTAGAACAGATATTTCCACATTTTAAATATATATATATATTTAAATACATGAAAGCATTCAATATTTAAATAACATCAGTAACAATCAACAATCTCAATCTGTTGTCAAGGCAACCTCTTTATAACAATAAAGGTGGAAATCCAATTTTAGCTACTGTCTAATAAGTTTATTCAGACACTAAACATTGCAACTTGACTACAGAGAGTAAATTATTAATTCAAAGAAGTTTAAATAAACTTCATTAAACAGATATATATATATATATAAACTGATAAATATTTACAACCAATCAAATTTTTCAGACTTATGATGCATTACTTCAAAGCTATATATAAATTTTGAACTATTGCCCAATCCAATTAAATGTTATTAAATGAATGATTAAATAATCTCTCAAACTTTCACCACCCATTAATTGAAAAAATTAGTAAGGGTTTCTTTTTTCTATGGAAACTTAAAATCATCTTTTCCCACTAATAACTTAATTAAAGATTGATTTATTATTACTTATATTATTTTAAAATAATGTGATAAATATGCCAGAGATGAAAGATATATATTTTTCTACTATAAATATAACTTGGTATTGATGAAATTTTGGTATATGAAAGTTAATGACATTATTAAATTTAATGACTTTCTTGGCATCATGCAATGTAATAATGGAAGAATAATTTTTTTTTGCTAAGATTCTGAATGAGATGATCCTAATACTGCAGATTAATAAATGTTTTAAACTCTTAATATATCACATGACCAACTTTTCTTATGGTTAAACAAGCTGTTAAAGCGGTAGCAAAATTTTCCATACAGTAGTGACACCTAATCCAAACTCTAGTAATCAATAGATGGTAGAAGAATGTGCATTATAATTCCTACCCACTGCCTTCTTACCCAATATTCCCAGACTAGTTTCTAGCTTATGGCTTTCACCAGTAAGGTATCTTCGATTTGTGAATAATGCAACTGTATTTTTGGATCTAATGCTTTCCAATAGCAACTATCTTTTATCTTTTGGATAACTATAAACTATCAGTCCAAACTGAAAACACCATAATATGTTCAATTCAAGCCAATTTGCTTTTATAGTCATATAAATCTGAATTCTTTAAGTATATACATATATATATATATCTTTGGCTAAAATTGTTATCAAATCATTAAAACATCACATGCCCACATTTTCTTATGTTTACACAAACTGGTAAATAATAACAAACTCTTCAATACAATAATGCCAAAGATATTATTAGATATGATATCAAAAGCTTTTCCTAAAGATCAATAGAATCAGAAAAAGTTCTAGCCTCAAATGAATATTCTGAAAAACATCAAATGGATAGATTTTAACAAAGATGAAACAAAGGTAGAAATAAAATTAAGACGTTCTCTGATATAAGTAAATCTTAAAGAAATCATATCTAGGAAGAAAGATTGCATAAACTGATAGCATTGCATCAGACATTCTATAAAGAATGTAAAGAAATAAATCAATTTGCTGACAAATTATACAGTCAATTTGAAAAAATATTCATAAGATCACTTTATAGTCCAATATAAAAACAAAAGAACTGATGAAATATTATTCAATTTTTACTAAACTATATAAAAGTTGAAATATATTGAAAACAGTTCAACATAGATTAGATACTTATATTGAAAGACAAAGTCTAGATACACAAATTAATCATGGAAAAGTCAAGAAAGGAGTGATACCATTGCTGTTACATATTATAAATAATTGGAAAAAAAAACTAATGAATACCACGAGGAAGTCAGCATAAACTTGTTAATTCCAGAAAATTTTTAATTCATTTGTGAAATGTCATTAAATGGATATTATGTGACAAAATACCTCACTATTTATATATATGTATATATAAAAAAAAACAGTTTTCGTAGCGGCAAAGCATCTAGGAAAGTACATTTTATCACCACAGTTATTCATTCCATATTAAGAATAAATAATGCCAAAGTCAGATTGGGAAAAGGTTATGTGGATATATATATCTTTAATATATAAAAAAGTCATCAATTTTTGAAAAACTGTCTTTTTACTTGTATATATATGTTAATTCTAATATTCTCATGGATAAATGATACATTTGTAGTAGTATTTCCAGCAGCTTCCATGTTGTATATATATATATTAATTTTAATATTCTCACTGATAAATAATGAAGATATAGTATTATTTCCAGGAACTTCCATATAGCAAAAATATAATAGTTAAGTAGTTGACATTTCAGTACAATAACATGTAGCTTTCCTCAGAGCTTCTTCGTTCTCATATCATAAGAATCTTATCACACACATTTTTATGTTTGAGAAAGAAGAAACTCTAAGAAAAGTACTTGTTATTATAATGAAAAATCAGTTATTTGGCTATTATATTTTGCTACACAGAAGCTCTTGGAAATAATACTATGCATTCATATATATATAATGGAACTAGTAGAAAGGAAATAATACTATGCATTCATATATATATAATGGAACTAGTAGAAAGCACTTTTAAAACAGTTTTAAAAAATGATATCTAAATATACAGAAGACAATATTTAAATTAATCTTTGACTTTAAATACTTAATTTTAGATATCTTATGAGATTAGAGTTTGCATTAATTTGTATGAATAAAACAGTATGATTTGGATTTGTAGGCAATTTAATATATGTTGATTTTATTTTTATATAAATTTTGTATTTTTTCATTTAGTACTGCTTCACATGTTTATAATAGTATCATTTAAAAGATGGAATGTAATTTCATCACTAAAAATAGGATATGGTCCCAATGCTGTCAGATTCATTCATAATGCATTACAGTTAATCTTTACTTTTCAAGGAATTAAAATAATGGTTTCTAATAAATAGTCAAAATAAGAGTCATAGATCACATGACTCTATCTCTTAAGCTTGTAAGTTATAAACAATGAGGATTGCCAATTACTCTACAAGCTTTGTGATAAATGCTTAGCCAAGCCAGCACTTAAAATATCTCTGTCATGAACCCCCCCCCAACCCCTGACCATGGTTTCATGCTTTGGCACTCCTCAGAGAGATGTCAGGGTAGGTTCAGACACTAGATCTAAAAATACCAACCCAAAGCCAAGCACTTATCTAAAAGTTATCTATTGAGTGGAAAATCTGAAAATTTCAGACATCTACATGTCTTCAAACCCAGCTATCCAACTCAAATAGCTATATAGGGCTGATAGATATTCAGCCATACCATATATTAGTAGTCTTAGCAATATAAAATTGCATAAGACTTATGGCAGAGACTATGAGTCATAGATCACATGTCCCTATCTCTTAAGCTTGTAAGCTATAAACAATGAGGATTGCCAATTCCTCTACAAGCTTTACGATAGATGCTTAGCCAAAGCCAGCACTTAAAATATCTCTGTCAGGAACCCCCCCTGCCAAACCCCTGACCATGGTTTCATGCTTTGGCACTCCTCAGAGAGGTGTCAGGGTAGGTTCAGATACTAGATCTAAAAATACTTCATTAAATGGATATTTTTGTCACCTTAATTTAAATGACAATTTTAAAT
Organism: Epiperipatus broadwayi; assembly: GCA_028023455.1. Lineage (NCBI taxonomy): Eukaryota > Metazoa > Onychophora > Udeonychophora > Euonychophora > Peripatidae > Epiperipatus > Epiperipatus broadwayi. The sequence continues at coordinate 1,100,143 of JAQFVV010012670.1, read as the reverse complement.
GGGTAATTGCCTCTGTATCTCAATTGGATATCATTTTTGGATAAGCATTATAGCTATTGGTCATAATGTACTTATTATAATGTAAAATTTATCAATAGTAACAAAATCTGAACAATTTGGATTCAGAATTATTTTATGAAGCTTTTTTTTTCTTTTTACATGAATGATCCTAGAGACTGGAAGATTCTTTAAAGAAAGAACTGTTTTTGGAATTGCCCGTGATTGTATGAATTTCCAAATACTTATTATTAATATACTTGACTTATGAAAAATCTTAGGGTCATAGAAGACAAGCTAAAGAAATGCATCTAACAGAAAAATTAAATTCATTTCTACAGAGAGTAAACAACCATTTATGGATAGTTTTACTTGCTTGAATTACTTCCAATTATCAAAAATTTAACAATCAATAGATTTGCTTAAAATTAGAATATGAAAAACTACAATAAAAGATTTTGATGTAAAGATTTTAAAAAAGTTAAGAATTGATATTTTTTTGTAACACTTTACCGATGTTAAAATTACATAATGAAATGGTCAGATTAAAATATATTTGCATGTGAAGAGACTTGGGTAAAAAAGTAAAAAAATCAGATTATGCAAGAGCACATTTACTCGATTTTTAAATCGGGATAAAATAGTCTTACTTTGATAAATTAAAAGACTGGATGATACTAACAAAATTTGAAGGTAAAAAATGTGAAAAAGATGACTAAAAAAACAACGTAGACTGATTCATTTATCATATGACAATAAATGTGCAATTGAAAAGCTTACAAATGCAACAGATAATATTATTCGGGATAAAATAATTGTATTGACTTCATATAAAATTAATATAATATACTCAAGACTTCATACTTATTTAATTTTCATAGTAAATTTTTGACAAAATTTCATAATTTTTTTCACACATACATATACATATTTTATTTTTATGGAGTCTAATAACTTTTTTGTAAATTTTTTAAAATTATAAATAAATAATTTTTTCTTTTTATTTTTTAAAAAAGGACAACAATATAACAAAATAGAATACACCTTAATTTACCTCACTTTTGTTTACATGATTGATTTAACTATTAAAAAAGAAACTAATAAACAGTAATTATAAGATAAGATTTATTTTTCCACCTAGCTATTATACGCGCATTATTAGGTGATTTGGTTCGTTGAAAAACAACTAAGAAGACTATTACACAGTAATAGGTGACAATTTTTGTTTTGGGTCCTGAGGCGAATGTGAGTCCATTTTTTCATGGAAAATTAATTAATAAAATATTAGACATAATATATTATTTGCTACCACATACATAATATAAACATGACAAAATTTTATGCACAAATATGCAGTAATGTCATACATAATTAATGTTAGGTTAAAAATTATACGCTTATTTTCTTCACACACACATAAAAAAAGTCTATAACTCAAAGCAAATACATAAAGAAAATAGTTTAAAACTGAAGGGCTCGGTACAAGATAGATAGATAGATAGATAGATAGATAGATAGATAGATAGATAGATAGATAGATAGATAGATAGATAGATAGATAGATAGATAGATAGATAGATAGATAGATAGATAGATAGGTAGGTAGGTAGGTAGGTAGGTAGGTAGGTAGGTAGGTAGGTAGGTAGGTAGGTAGGTAGGTAGGTAGGTAGGTAGGTAGGTAGGTAGGTAGGTAGGTAGGTAGGTAGGTAGGTAGGTAGGTAGGTAGGTAGGTAGGTAGGTAGGTAGGTAGGTAGGTAGGTAGGTAGGTAGGTAGGTAGGTAGGTAGGTAGGTAGGTAGGTAGGTAGGTAGGTAGGTAGGTAGGTAGGTAGGTAGGTAGGTAGGTAGGTAGGTAGGTAGGTAGGTAGGTAGGTAGGTAGGTAGGTAGGTAGGTAGGTAGGTAGGTAGGTAGGTAGGTAGGTAGGTAGGTAGGTAGGTAGGTAGGTAGGTAGGTAGGTAGGTAGGTAGGTAGGTTAAGGTAAGGTAAGGTAAGGTAAGGTAAGGTAAGGTAGGTAGGTAGGTAAGTAGGTTAGGTAGGGTAGGTAGGTAGGTAGGTAGGTAGGGGGTAGGTAGGTAGGTAGATAAGTGGATAGAGAGAGAGACAGATAGAGAGATAGACGGATAGACAGACAGATGAATAGATGGATGGATGGATAGACAGGCAGACAGGCAGGCAGACAGACAAACACACAGAGAGCACGACTTTCTGTTGAGAGTTAATGTTTAGACCTTAGTTCAAACTCTTTTTATATTGATTTTTATATTATAGTTTCCTGATTCTATTTCATAGAGAGGCATAGACATTAAGAAAGATGTTGTGCACACTGCCTAATTTTATAATGCTTTCATGATGTTGCAATTTTTAAGGTGCCGCTAACAGCCATTTGAATTAAATTTTCAACTTTTTATTTTAACAAATTAAACTTTTCATTAGAATTTTCACAAATTTCAAATTATTTGTTTTTGTTATTGCGTCAATTGCTGAGATAGCCAATAAAAATAGTTAAAGAAGGAAATAAAAGCTCTTTTAAATTTATTTTTAAAATGCAACCAAATTGTTACAATTACATAAAATAATAAAAATTTGTATCAAATTTTAAATTTGATTTAAAATTGCTAAAAAATAATGACAAAAATTAACTGCTACTGTCATTATTAAGGCATTCCATTTTCTACCAATCGTGACATTTGTTTTATATTATTACTATTTCTCTTGACTATTTTTCTAAAAGCAATACTTTCAAATAAAATATGAATTTAATAATAAATAATCTTGTAATTTTTCCAGAGGTGGAACGTGAAATTTTTAAACAGAGGTGCTTTATTACAATATTTCCTTTACATAACTTCATGTCAATTATCATATTTCTTCGCCTTTATGGAGTTAAGAAACAACTCTGCATTATTTACCAGATTTACATACCAACTAGTCTTAATTAAATATAATTAACTAATTACAATGTTTTTCAAAAACTTACTTTAATTACATTGTTTTCCAAAAATAGCAAAAACATATTTACTCAAAATAGACTAATTAAAATGTTGTTCTCGAGCCTTAATTAAATCTGTTTAGATGGAATTATAGGGGATTTGAATCTAGACTTTTAAACTCCTTCAGCTATCTCATACAACCGATATACATGACCACACACATGTGAAAAAGATAAATGATCTCCAATATATGTATAGCATGCTAAAGCAGCACTCATCAGGGAGCTTGAAAGTCTGGGTTCAAAACCACTATAATTACATCTAAACTCTAGGCATATGAAGTATACCTGTATTTTAATATTAAATCTGTTTAATGAATAAGCAGACCTAATTGTAAGAAAATCAACTTATTTAGAACTTATTTAAAATTTAGAATTGAACTTAGATTTTTTCTATTTTTTAAAATAATGTTGAAAAATTAACTTTCATATATACACAAATATACACACACAGAAAATGTATTGCGTCTATGTGTGTATATGTGTACAAAAGTTATTAGATTAAACTTTAAATTGTTAACATTACTTATAACCAAAAAGATATAATCTCTCTTCTACTAATTATATACTGATCTTTATTCTTTCCTCTGCCTGATTCTGGCGTCAATGAAGTATCCACTCCAATATATATATATTATATTAATCCCACAGTGTTTAATGCAGTGTGTAAATGATATTCAAACTCCCATATTTTGAAATATATCTTCCTTTTTTTTTAATTTGTGACATTCTGATATTAGAATTTGGAATATTTGAAAAGATTCTCTTTCAGAGTAAAATGAACATTGTATTCGAGTTAAACTTTCTGAATGCATTAATTAAATTAGCCATTAAATTTTTATTATATATAGATTAAATGGAGTGTTTGTAATGATTAACCATTTATTATTATATGCAGAGGTTAAATTCTCCATATAGTAGCACCACTCAGGGCAAGCCAGAGTAATCAATGGATGCAAGAAGATTTTGTGCATAAAATCCCTATATAGAGCCTACTCATCTAATATCCCCAGTCTAGTTCTAGCTTATGGCTTTCATCAGGAAGGAGCCATGGATCTGAGAACACTGCATCTAGATCTTACAATCTAATGCAATCCTCCAGCAACCACCTTTTACCTTATTAGCTAACTATAAAGATTTAAAATCTAGGTGCAGTGCTCTCAGAGCCAAGGCTCCTCAAGCCACAAGCTAGAAACTAGACTGGGGATATTGGATGAGTAGATACTAAATAGGGATTTTATGCACAAACCTTCTAGTATCCATTGATTACTCTAGCTTGTAATGAGTGATGCTACTGTGTGGAGAGCTTAGCTTCTGTGTAAACAGCTAGTGTATGCATGAAGAATGTTGATCATGTGATGTTCAGTCATTTATTATTATTATATAGAAAAAGATAAAAGCAGTTTTTAAATAGCTTAGTATAGAGAAAAATCTTTTTCACAACCCATCATTGAAGAACAGTGAAGGAAAAAATACCACTCACCAATCTTGGCCAATTGCCAGATGCTGAGAATTTTAGTATTTTTTCTGTTTTTGTTTTTTTTATCTTTAGCTAAGAATAGATAAATACCCATTATCATTATTAAATGATTAGCTTTATTACCTGAAATTAAATCTAAAAATATTTTTTCAGATTTTAAACAGGTTTACAATTTTTTTTTAGGAGTTATATTCACTATCGATTTAAACCCAGATCACATGCACAACAGCAGAATTTTCTAAATCTGCAATGTGAAAATCTTATTAATATAAAAATAAGTATTCATTATGCAAAATGTATTGTGAAAGAATATCAATAAGTTCTAAAACTGATAATTAATTTAAACTTTTAGAACTACATAGTTATTCTAAAGAGGTTAATATATAATGGTTAAAAATGTAATATTGTATTATTATTGCGTGAAAAATTATCTATACTTCAGTTATATTAAACTTCTGTTAGTCACATCAATGCTTTCTGTATGAAGTCATTATTTCCCCAGTCACTGTTGTGTTCTGAATGTGCTACATCAATTCAAATGTGACTGCAGTGTGAGGACCAATGGATGACTTACTTGTGATTTGCTTGGAAGAAGATGAGCAATGATTCATTTTTTGTGGTCTGAGAGTATGTCTGGTATTGTTATTTACTGAAGATTTTGTGCACAATATGGAGGAAGGGTTTTATTAATAAAAAGAAGTGAGTATAAATGGCTAGAGAAGTTTTAAGAAAGATTGAGGATGAAGATTGGTGAAGAGATTGTGGTTTCAGCCTAAAACACTTTTTAATGAGGAAATATAAAATCTTGTTGACAGCTTGGAAAAAAAGTTATTGGAAAACAGGGATATTATATTAAAAAATAATGCATTTGTCATTTATGAAAATTGATTAAAATAAATTCTCCAGCCAGAGTACGGATAATTTTTGATTGGCCTTTATATATATATATATACAGAGAGAGGGAGAGACTAAATACAATTTCTTTTATTTTAAAGTTATCTAAAATAATTGCTGACAAATATAAACATTGCCCAACTGAAATAATATTTATATATATTATTATTTTCAGTTGGGCAATGTTTAAAGTTGTTAGTAAACGGGGATAATCATGCAATGGTTATTATAATGAAAAACCCACGTTTGTCACCGATATAGTTTATCATTGATTGACATCTGCTAACACAATTTACTCTAACACCTCAATACAATATTTATACTGATATTGGAAACTTTAATGAGACATTTTCATTCATTAATTTTTAAAAAAGGAAAAAAAAAAAACAAAAATTGAATAAGCAGAATAAATAATTTTTCCAGATTATATCCAGTAATTTTCCAACAATTACTTTTCTTAACGCCTTCGTTGTTTATAAAATATCAAAATCTGGTGTCTGGAGATAAAATAAATATTAAATGAAAATAAATAATTATTCATTATAATATCTTTTAATTATATATTCACACTTATTTATCTTATACTATCAAAAATGACCAATTAGTTTTTTATAAATATATACTCCTTGCAGTAGCACTCTGTATCATTTAGCGCTTAAAATGTATCTCGTTATTTCCCAATCACTTTTGTAAATCTGGGGGCAGGAATATTTTTGAGTCAGAGATCTATTTGACAAAAAACATAGAAAAATTAAAAATTAGAGACCTGCAATTTGAAATCAATTTCATTCTTTATTTATAAATTTAATAAATTTTAAGAATGCGTATACAAGATTCGAACAACTTTTAAGCTTGCATATACTATTTTTGCGAGTTTAAGAAAAAAAATATTTTTTCTGTAAATTTCTTTTTTTAATTAGAAATTTTTTTCCTAAATTTCTAGTAAATCCAAAAAATTTGCATTATAAAGTTTATCAATGAAAAAAATAATTTATATAAATGTGAGGATAGAATGTTAATATTCAAATTTTCTAACGTGTAACTTTTGAACTATAATGTTTTCAGCCAACTTGTTCAAATTTGGAATATATTCCGTGCGTTTTAATAAAATATTCAGACTTGCCTATATTTACTTTTCACATTGTAGTGTTTTGTAAAATGGCAGACATATTTGTGCACTCCAGAAAAAACTAGAATTTATTCATAAGGCTGTTTTTAGAACGCGCTCTGATAGCTGAGGAATTTAATTAGTGCATTGACATAATGGCGATCGACAATTCCTAGAGATATTTGCTAATTACAAATGTTTCTAGATAAGAGACGTTACCTTATTGGTCAGTGCATTGATTGATCATTGCAGTTGTCAGAGAGCGATAAGAAGACTGGGTAACATCTAGCAGTGTAACATAGAGAGCAGTAGAGAGCAGTCAAGCAGTATTGAGTAAGCAGTATTTAAGTAGAGATATCTCGCGTCAGTGCTGGCGGTCAATGATCAGCGCCCAGGGGAAATGTAGTTCACGAGTGTAGCTGAAAGAGACCGCAGCGGAGATATTGAGAGCATTCGTTGGAGAGCTTCATTGCAGACCAATTCGTTGGAGAGCTTCATTGCAGACCAATTCGTTTGGAGAGCTTTGTGGCAGACCAATTCATTAGAGAGCATTCATTGCAGACCAATTCAGCGGAGAGATTGCAGACCAATTCGTTGGAGAGTTTCATTGCAGACCAATTTGTTGGAGAGCATTCATTGCAGACCAATTCGTTGGAGAGTTTCGTTGCAGACCGATTCGTTGGAGAGCACTCGTTGGAAATGAACAGCGTGGGAATTGTATAATGTTATTGGCTGACCGCACAGAGCGTGGGAATTGTATAATGTTATTGGCTGACTGCACAGTATGACTTGCAGATATAACATTGGCACAGTTGTAAGTGTGGAAATCCGCACTTACAACTGTGCCAATGTTATATCTGCAAGTCATACTGTGTGGTCAGCCAATAACATTATACAATTCCCACGCTGTTCGTTTCCAACGAGTGCTCTCCAATGAATCGGTCTGCAATGAAGCTCTTCAACGAATTGGTCTGCAATGAATGCTCTCCAACGAATTGGTCTGCAACGAAGCTCTCCAACAAATTGGTCTGCAATCTCTCCGCTGAATTGGTCTGCAACGATTGCTCTCCAACGAATTCGTCTGCCACAAAGCTCTCCAAACGAATTGGTCTGCAATGAAGCTCTCCAACAAATTGGTCTGCAATGAAGCTCTCCAATGAATGCTCTCAATATCTCTGCTGTGGTCTCTTTCAGCTACACTCATGAACTACATTTCCACTGGGTGCTGATCACTGTTCGCCAGCACTGATGTGAGATATCTCTACTTAAATACTGCTTACTCAATACTGCTTGACTGCTCTCTACTGCTCTCTATGTTACACTGCTAGATGTTACCCAGTCTTCTTATCGCTCTCTGACAACTGCAATGATCAATCAATGCACTGACCAATAAGGTAACGTCTCTTATCTAGAAACATTTGTAATTAGCAAATATCTCTAGGAATTGTCGATCGCCATTATGTCAATGCACTAATTAAATTCCTCAGCTATCAGAGCGCAATCTAAAAACAGCCTTACGAATAAATTCTAGTTTTTTCTGGAGTGCACAAACATGTCTGCCATTTTACAAAACACTACACACATAATTCATAAATCAATGTGCAGTATGCTATTTCAAATTTAAACCACTCGCAATTATCACAATAATTTATAGATATTTGTATTAATTATATGGGCATGACTACAATATCAAATTCAATATGGGTTTTGTGCATTCTGTCATCGACTTTTTAATGAAATGGATGGTTGAATAGTTGAAAGGGTGATAAGATTGAAGCCTGACCATTAAAGTTTGATGAATTGCTATATTAATATAAACCAAGCACTGATTGTATATATGTGTGGGAGATTGCAATCTGGCCCAACTGATGAGTGCTGGTTCTGCACAAAATATGTATATTGGGGATCATGTTATTTTTCCACACTGTGTGGTCATATGTATTGGTTCCTTGAGATGGAGTGAATGATGAATAGACCGAAAAATCCTGAATTCAAATTCTTTTAATTACACCATTAAATTATAATAAAATCAATTTAATTAGTTACAAATTATATATTAGTATACATAAATAAAATATATTAAATTTTTAATAAAATTTATATATATATTTTTTATCCAAAATAAGAGAACTGTACTTTTTCCATTAAAGAGCTGCATGCCATTCTGGAGTCATGGTTTCCCAATCCCTGTTATAAACTATTGATTAAATACAGTAATTGTTTTTAAAAAGTTAGTGATTATAGTTTTCATTTGCTATTTTCTAGGGGGAATAAAATAAAATCATGGATTAAGCAAAGTTTCTGGACAAACTAAAATAGGCATAATAACAATGTTAAAGTCACATTAAGCAATTATTTGCTTAAATTTCCTGTTGTTGCTTTTTAATATTTTCTGGTGCTATATTACTTTTTAAAAGCATATTTATTTAAATGAAATAAAAAATATTACTAAAATATCATCATAACTCTTACTATAATAATATTTAGTATTTATGAATTATGTTATGTTCAGCAACAGTAACAATAACATAAAAAAATAAAATAATTGATCTGGGATTCAAACTCAGACTTTCACCCAACCCACCACTTTCAGTGCCATCTCATATTGCTGACCCACCTGATCACACACATGTTGAAAAGATAAATAATCACCAATATACGTATTTCATGCTAAACCAGCAATCATTAGTTGGTCTAGATTATTATCCTCACACAATTAAATAATCAGTGCTCAGCTTTATATTAAGATAGTCAATCTTCATACTTTAATTACAGGCTTAAGCTGAGCACTGATTATATATATATGAGGATAGTAATCTAGACCAACTGATGATTGCTGGTTTAGCATGAAATACATATATTGGTGATTATTTATCTTTTCAACATGTGTGTGATCAGGTTGGTCAGCAATATGAGATGGCACTGAGAGTGGTGGATTGGGTGAAAGTCTGAGTTCGAATCCTGCATATATTACATATATAAATACAGGTTTAATCCTGTACAATGTATTAAAATAATTGATCTTAAATAATTGTGCATGTGTAAGATAAACAGATATTTATAAAATGAATAGGTGAAAATCTTTCATATAAAACTATATGAACATTCCTTCATCAGATTTTCAATGAAATGGATGGCTGAAGAGTTGTGGGTTGGAGTAGTTTGAAGCTTGTCCATTAAAGTATGAAGATTGGCTATCTTAATATAAAGCTGAGCACTGATTGTATATATATGTGGAGATGGTAATGTGGACCAACTGATGAGTGCTGGTTTAGCACAAAATACATATATTGATGATTATTTATTTAACTTTTCAACATGTGTGTGATCAGGTGGGTCAGCAATATGAGATGGCATGGAGAGTTGAGGGTGTGTAAATGTCAGAGTTTGAATCCCTTATATAAAATTAAGATTCTAAATCATGATTCTATAAAATCCATATTGAGAATCTTTTCATTGTGTTTACATCATTATAAAATGGCAATTTTATAATAAATGTAAATATAGTGAAAGGACTGTGAACTGAATTTTTTAGAATCAAGAAATCTTACAAATTTTTAAATTTTAGTTTTATATGAAATGTGTTCATTTATTTGTTTTATAACTGTCAATTTATTTTACATACATGTACAACTTATGTAAGTAAAGTTAACCCTACTAAATATTTATTATATTAATTACTAAGTATAAAATGTTAGCAACATTTTCACATTAGTGAAAGAAAAGTAATATATATATGTATTTCTTCTTCTTCTCCTTCTCCTCCTCCTCCTCCTCTCCTCCTCCTAATCCTCCTCCTCCTACTCTTCCTCCTCCTACTCCTACTCCTCCTACTCCTACTTCTTCTTCCTCTTCTTCCTCTTCTTCTTCTTCCTCTTCTTCTTCCTCTTCTTCTTTTTCCTCTTCTTCTTCCTCTTCTTCCTCCTCTTCTTCTTCCTCTTCTTTTTCCTCTTCTTCTTCCTCTTCTTCCTCTTCTTCTTCTTCCTCTTCTTCCTCTTCTTCTTCCTCTTCTTCTTCCTCTTCTTCCTCTTTCTTCCTCTTCTTCTTCTTCCTCTTCTTCCTCTTCTTCTTCCTCTTCTTCTTCCTCTTTCTTCCTCTTCTTCTTCTTCCTCTTTCTTCCTCTTCTTCTTTCTCTTCTTCTTTCTCTTCTTCCTCTTCTTCTTCCTCTTCTTCCTCTTCTTCTTCTTCTTCTTATTATTATTATTTGTGGGATATTCTGTGTAGTGAAAAGGCTAAATGCTGAACTTTCAGTACAATATCAAGTACCTTCCTCAGAGCATGCATGCGAGATTTAAAATCGTTTTCTTTCTCCTCATATTTAAATTCTATTGGTTGAGAAGTTTTAAAATTTATTTTCTCTTCCAATAGCTTCTTCCAAATGTTGTTAATATATATATTAGTTATTGCTGAATGTGCTTTCAACGTACAACATCAGATTCATAGCACTCGTGCTATGTTATTATTAAGAATGTAAATAAATATTAGGCTATATCTAACTTACAATAATCCAAATAAAATAAAATGTTTATATGCTACTGACATTGATAAACACACTAGCTATAGTCTAATGTGCATTTATTTAACTAATAACTGATATAGTAAAATTATATAGGATTAATTCCTAAAAATTTAAAAGTTAAAATTACAACTTCAGAATTTTAAGACAAGAAAAATAAATATAAGTTAATAAGTTTTCATATCTAATTGAGCAACTTCTAGTTTGATCCTTGTCATATATGCATTATAAAAACCGCAGTTTCTGATTTGAAGAAAAATTAAATTCTTTTAAACTTGTATTTAGAAATGACATTATAAATAACTTTGCAGTCATGTATGGTTTAGTACAGTGATAGAGAAATAGAATTGTGAATTAAGTTTGTGGTTTGGAGTTCAACTCGAGACATTTCATGTCTAAATGTCATATGAGCTTCTGAGAAACTGATTATTATATTTTTTTTAATGTCATCTGTCTTATGGTGCTGACTTTTGATCTGAAAATTACACCAATCTGCTAAACAAATTACATGATGCTAGACTAGTTGCAAACCTCAATTTCTGTACATAAGATATCTAAAAGAATCAGTATTATTTTTTATGAATGTGATATTATTAAAAATAAAAAAGGAATTCATATTAAAAACAGTATCGTTGGTATATTTATACTGAGTCTCAGAAGTCAAAACAAATACCTAAAAGTTTAAATGTGTTCCATAGCTGTAACTTGTTCTTTTGATATTTCTTTTCTTTTCTATAAAGTATTTAACTTTTCAAACAATCTTCTGACATAAATTCAGGTAGTCCAAGGTGAATGAGAAATATATACTAAGCTACTAAACATTACATGATCACCTTTTGGCATCCATTGATTACTCTAGTTAGCACAAGGTGGCACTACTATATAGAGAGTTTTTGCCTGTTTTATATATTAAATGGTTATACTCCCCTCATACACACCTTAATGCACATTTTATATATAGTTACTCCTTTATTTCCCTTACAGTTTTGACTGTCCTGCAGTCTTCATCAGAGCTCTTTTTAACCTTTGTAATCATAACTGACTCTTGTAAGGAAAATAAAGAAGTAATTATATATAAAATTTACTTTAAGGTGTACATGAGGAGAATATAATAGCTTAATATGTATGAATATATGAAGAAAGATGCAAAGAACATTAAAATAGAAGATATAAGGATAATACAACTTCTAAGTATGAATGAGAAATAACAAAAAATAAAAGGATAGTAATGGGATTCTGTATTATAAACTTAAAATTTAAAATTAACAAAGTAGAAGTTAAAAAAGTTGATTCAATCAAAATGATAATATGGTCATTGTAAAATATGTATCCAGAAAAATAATAATTGAAAACATAATTTGTGGTTTACAAATGAAGCTACAAATATTCAAAAGAATGCCTTCCAATAATTGGGGCTCAATAAAAACTGAGTTTTAATTAAATATTTTGCAATCGTTTATTTTTTTTTTGAAAATAAGTTCACTGAAACATAATAATAAATTAATCGGAAATTTAAATAATATAAAATGAAGATAAGGTATGATGAAAGAAAATTAATGTTTACAAAGAACTACCATGAGAAATTTGAATATTGCAGCAACCAGTTCATTTAGTAAATAAAAAAGTATAAAATATGGAGATGACTTTCAAATAATTAGAATATGAAAGTATGAATGAAAGAAAGAACAAAATTCTCATAGAAAAGACATTTGCAATATGTAAAATCAAATCTGTTATGATGTGTGTTTTAATCACTGAAAATTATTTTTATGGAATAACTTTGATGAAATTATAAATAATAAAATATTTTTTAAAAGAAATCTGTGAAACATTAATATATCAAAAATGACCAAGAACGTCATCTGACATATCTAAGTGATAAAAAAGTGTGCGAAAATGCAAAAAATTTAGAACTCAGGTCATGTGACTAATTTGAAAAAAAAAAAAAGACAAAATGTAAAATATTTACAACTCGATCACGTGATTATTAGCACCTATTTTTACTTAGAAAGACTTTTATATACATAAGAAGTTCAAAAAATAATAATTTAATGCCAATTTTATTTATTATTTTATTTTGATTATCCGTTGAGCAATGTATGGCTGACTAGTGATGGATATTATTAATCACTGACAATACAACAGTTTGATAAACAAGCATTTAAATACAATTTGCATATTTGTTGTGAATCTATAATATCATCTATAACTCAAGTTACAAATGCTAATTAACTATTTAAAATTATCATAATGAGGATTTTTTGGTATTAGTACATACTGATTGATAAATAATGTTGATTAATCATTTTGGATTTGCTTGAATTTTTTCATACTTATATACCTTCTAATTCTGTTCCAATGCTGTTTCACATTTTTTAAATATTTTTTTTAATTATGATATTTAATATTTTTTATTAATATTTTGCAAACAACTTTAATTCATTTTAATCTCAAAATGGGAGTAAATTGTTAAAAAAGCAATAGTTAAAACATAGTTCTTGAAGGATCTGAGTATAAAAAAACAAATTAAATAAAAAACATAGAAGTATATATATATGTAGACCAAATATATATATATATTTAAATAATAAATTAAAATCAGATAATCATCTATTAAATATTTGAAAACTAGGCACTGTTTACAAACCTAGAACTTAATTGTAAGTATAGGGGATTTGAACTCTTCTATGTATTTAAATGGATAAGATCTTATACATGAGGGGTCATAGTGGCTTGGGGTCAATATGGGCATAGCAATAATATTGGCATCAGCATGGGATTTGGGTTTTCATCATCAGATTTTCAATGATATGGATGGCTGAAAAGTTGGAGGTTGGAGTGGATTGAAGCCTGTCCATTAAAGTATGAAGATTTGCTATCTTAATGTAAACTGAACACTGCTTTTATATATATATATATATATATTGGAGATGATAATCTGAACCAACTGATGACTGCTGGTTTAGCACAAAATATGTATATTGGTGATTATTTATATTTTCTGCATGTGGGTGGTCATGTGTATTGGTTGAATGAGATAGTGTGGATAGTTGAAGGATTCTTGAAAATCTGAGTTCAAATTCCCTATTCTTATCATCTATTAATTTTTTTTTTCACAACTGAATTTTTTTTATCAGATCTTAACAAAATCAAAATCCAACAATGTAGTTTAATAGTTACTGCTATTGTGGACTAATGTAAAAGTGAATTATCTTTGCAAAGTGCATCTTAGACCAAAGAGAATAAAATATAAAAGTAGAGATAAATTTCCTCATATAATATGAAAACTTTCCTAATTAAAAGTGAAACAGAAAGTTCATTAACTTAAAAATAATTTCTCAAGAGATTATGAAGTAATAATTAAAGATGAAATTGCATATATAGTAATAAATAAATAAATAAAAAATTGTTTAAAAGAACTAAAATTGAAGTGAAAAACAAAATAGTAAATTCAAATTCCAATGAAGCCTGGTGTTTTTTCTAAGTAACAGAATATTTTTATGCAAAACTAAGCTTTTGTTTTTTTACTTCAAATAGTCAGCCCAGATATTTTTATATGAAAAGTATAGGGTCAAAGTTAATGAGTATTGATAAGTTAACTATAAAACCATTTATGAAGGTATTCTCCATTGGTGAGGAAGACATTATAACCCTACAAAATAACAACATTTGATAAAAATAAATAAAAAAGCAAAATAAATACTGAAAACAAATGAAATTATACGAATTAAAGCAAAGCTTTGGAGAACTAAATGAAGGGGTTTGAAATTATATAAATTTATTTAAAAAACAAGTATTGTATAAATTACTAAATCATCACATAATCACTATTTCCTATGCCTACACCAGCTGTCAAAACAGTAGCAAAGAGCCATTCAGCACAGACCTTAGTAATTAATGGACAAAAGAAGGTTTGTGCACAAAATCCTTATCTAGTGACTACTTATCCAACATCTTCAGATTAGTTTCAGTGATAAGCCTTATGTCTGTGAGCACTGCATCTGATCTGAGGATCCAATGTAACCCTCCAGCAGCCATTTTTAATCTATTTAGTTCACATTAAAACTATGAGCACAAGATGAAAACCCATTAATGTGTTCAAACCAAGATCATTCAATTGTATAATCACATAAATCTGAATCCAGTTCAATATCTACACATTTTGGTATCTTTGGTTTTGTAAAAACCCCAGTCATCATTATCCTATGGGCAGGATTAGTATAAACTTCCTAAAACATCACATGACCACCATTTTCTATGCTTCATAAGCTATTACAATAGTAACAGACTCTCCATACAATAATGGCATCGAGTGCAATCATTAGTAATCAATGGATGCAAAAAAGTTAACACCTACTTATACAATAGCTTCAGATTATAGGGATTTTATGCACAAACCTTTATGCATTCATTGATTACTAAGGTTTGGACCAAGTGATACTATTATATGGAAGTTTGCTACTGTTTCAAGTATTGCAATTGAAACTCAGCGAATAACTTCTTGCACATAGCAAAAATGATTTTAAAAATGTAGATTTAAAATTAAAACTATAGAAAATTATGCAATAACCAATGATAAATTATTATCGATAATGATCCAAATGGCTTCACTATAGTACTCTATTACTTAAAAATCTCAACTCATATTTCAGTTGAGAACACCTATATATAGAATTTCATTTAGTAAAGAGAATATTTGAATGAAAAAATCAACTTGAAATGAATGTTTGTAATATTTAAGATTTTTTTATGTCACTTACAAAAAAAATTATAAAGCATCAACTTAAAAGGAATAAGCATCCATACCCTAGTTGACCAATACTCCTGATTTACTGCAAAATGTGGTCCAAAACCATCATTATGGGCCTCGGACTATGTGAGTTAAACATTACACAAGATCTAGAATCAAGAAACATAATAGCTAAAGTGATTGACTCAGCAAAAACGAATATTAAAATTGTTAATTAAACGTCTTGATAATAAACTGCTTGAAAATTCTCTATCAGAACCTGGAAACACTCATAGGCTGGACAGATGGACATTGATACAGCTCAGAGCAAAATTAGACTTTACCCTATCTGAACTCAAATGATTTTCAAAATTACATGTACAATTTGTCTCCTTAATTAGTCACTGTACACATTAATAATAAACATTCTTTATTAAAAAAAAATCTCTTGAAGCAATATGTGCTACTATCTTTATATATCCCCTGATTGTATATGGTATTAAGCATTAAGTTTGTTAATAAGAATGTAGATATAACAAAAATAATTTACGTCTCTTTTAATTTTTAGAATAATATAATCCACTCTTCAAATGTTTTTGCGAAAAATATTGGATGAGAAGATATTTTAAAAAGATGGGAAATGATAGCGTTTTATAAAGTAACTGATAGTGATTGAGATATACAATATTTGTATGCTAATTTAATTTTTTAGATATTTTAAGTAAAGCCTCCTATTTATTTGTGACAGAGTTGCTATTACATTATTAAAAAATAACGTAATTGCATTATTTATTGATCAGTAATTGTTGTGTCCAAAAGTTCATTCAGTTGCACAAATTGAGATTTTTACTTTATTTAGTGAGAATTAATTCTGAAGCCTTTAGCTCTTGAGTTTAACACGTTATTGCACTAAATTGCACAAGGCTTGTATTATATTGTTGTTAATGTGAGTTACAGAAATCCACCTAAAGAAATATTTTTAATTTAAAATATATAAACATATCAGTATTTGTTTTAATTTGTTTATTTAAACAAATTGTTTTTTTTTTCTTGGAAGTTATATTTTGAAGTCGATGCTCATAACAAATGTAAGATGTGATATGTTGGACTATTTCCATCATTTATGAGTGAATGTTAGATGTATTGAAAATTTTAAACTTTATTTAAACTTTCCAAATACGTCAGCTTGTTAGTAATAACACACAAATAGACAATACAGGTTAGTAATTACATTTTTTGAGTAGTATTATTCTCCACTCTTCTTCAGGTGTTGCTGGCCTATATGCACAGTGACAATATTCGCTTAGAAGTTGAACTTGCACCTTTAGATTCTTAAATATTGAATTTAAGGCAAACGCTCTACCAACTCATGTTGAATTTAAGGCAAACAATCTACCAACTGAGTTAATAGAGCGTTTGCTTTAAATTCAATATTCAAGAATCTAAAGGTATGAGTTCAACTTCTAAGCAAATATTGTCACTGTGCATATAGACCAGCAACATTGTTTGCCTTAAATTCAATATTCAAGAATCTAAAGGTACAAGTTCAACTTCTAAGTGAATATTGTCACTGTGCATATAGGCCAGCAACACCTGAAGAAGAGTGGAGAATAATACTACTCGAAACATTGTGTATTTACTAACCTGTATTGTCTATTTGTGTGTTATTACTAAGAAGTTGATGTATTTGGAAAGTTTAAATAAAGTTTAAAATTTTCGATACATTTAACATTTACTCATAAATGATGGAAATAGTCCAACATATCACATTTTATAATATACTTATCATTACAAACCTTCAGACATATATTATAACAAATGTCTCTTAAAAATATAGAAGACACACATGGTAAAAGTAATCATTTCTATATATTTTGTCCTTTTCCACTGATTACAATTTTGGTCACTGTGATTGATCTGTATCTTTCATAGATTGAGTTTAATATTATTTGTAAAGGCAAAACATTTTTAAAAATAAATAATGCATTGGAGGGCAAATGTCTCTTTAGTGACATCTTATACTCAATAGTATTGCCAATTACCAAGTAGTGATAGTTTGAATACTTTTCTATTTTTGTTTTATTCTCCTCCATCTAAAAATAGCTAAGCATTCATTTACTGACAAATGTTGAGGTTGGTTAGCACAATTGGCTATGAGAGAAATAATTGTAATTCTCTTAAAAAAAATTTCCTCAGTCTGGATTCAAATCTCAGATTGTAGACATGGCATGCATATACATTATTTCTGCCTTATAAAACCCTCTAATACTATTGTTTACTATTTATATCATACAAGAACATTACCGCTGATAATTTATTCACTTAGAAGGCAAATATGTAAAAATGAATGGTTGATTCCGCATTTTTTTTGTTTACATTTCCCAGCTAGGTATGATCTCACGATTTTAAATATAAAAATTATTAGCTCCTTACTATTAATATTAGTCAAAAATATAGTAACTTTTTTAAAAATATTTTTAAATAATATCAAAATTTAGTTTTAATTAATACACTGCATTTATTTAACTAAATCATTATTTTAAAAGTCTGTGCATTCTTAACCAGAAATCTTAAAAACTGACTGAGCAATACAATCTTTTTTATTGCCAAAATCCCAGAACTAGAAATATTCCATTATTGAAGATTTCCCATAATACCTAGCTGAATTTTTTTCTTTCCCAGAACTATAATCAGTTGATATGTGGCTAAGCATGACAACCTATTATTTTTTAATGCCGACCATTGTGAAATATGAGTCTGATTGACCAAGTGTTCAAAAGATTAATGACCTAAAAACTAAGAAAAACAAAATTTATCGACGCACACACATATACCTCATAAATTAAATTCAGGAATACAGCAAATTTTCCCACCAATACAAAACTAAATAAACATAAAATTTTAAATCTTTTACTAATACAGGACTATGTTGTTGTTTTTTGCAAGCATGATCGTAAACATATAGGTGAACTACGTAATCATTTTTATTTATTTATTGTATCTATTTTCACCTAAAATAAAATATTTTTAAGATTAGCAACACAATACATATATGTATACATTATGTGTTTGTCTGAAAGTTTGTTAATTATATGTTGAATTATTTTTTATTAATCATTTAATATCGAATATTGAATGTTTTTAGAAAAATACAAACTTTATGTAAACTTTTCAAATGCCTTCAACTCTTAGTAATAGCACACAGGTTGGACCATTATGTATAATTATTTTTCCACACGCATGCGTTAGAAACGTTTTCGGTAATTAATTATAATCAAACGATGGAAGTTCTCAGAACTGTATAAACTACAGGTTTAATGGTTTTAATAAGATGCTTACATATATATTCCTTGCATTCTAAGATGCTCAAATACAAGTGTGAGATTATGATTAAGTAATATTAATAATTTTATAGGCAGTTTTTTCCACGAAATCACGTGACATTTGAATGTCGAAATAGCAAGATGAGCATAATAAACTTACTTAATTGATTGCTTGATAACAATATAGGAACATTCATTTTTGAATTTAATAAATTTCCAATCAATTGTCAGATTGG
The DNA here is from genome assembly GCA_028023455.1 of Epiperipatus broadwayi. Classification (NCBI taxonomy): domain Eukaryota; kingdom Metazoa; phylum Onychophora; class Udeonychophora; order Euonychophora; family Peripatidae; genus Epiperipatus; species Epiperipatus broadwayi. The sequence continues at coordinate 1,080,872 of JAQFVV010012670.1, read as the reverse complement.
GATTCTTCTTCTCTCTCGATTTTTTTATTTTTATAACTAAAAATTATTCCAAGAATGTCTACTCTTACATAGATTAAACTCTCCATGCAGTAGCACTATTCAGTGGAAACCAGAGTATAGTTAGCTAATAAAATAAAGGGGGCTGCTGGAGGATTGCATTAGATCCTAAGATTTAGGTGCAGTGCTCTCAGATCCAAGACTCTTCACTGATGAAAGCCACAAGCTAGAAACTAGTCTGAAGATATTGGATGAGTAAGCACTAGATAGGGATTTTATACACAAAACCTTCTTATATCCATTGATTATTCTGGCTTGCACACAGTGGCGCTGCTGTATGAAAAGTTTAGCCTCTGTCTAAAAACAGTTTGTGTAAGCATAAAGAATGATCATGTGATGTTTAGTGGTTTGACATAAGCTAATTGATTAACACATTATGTAATGCTGAAACATGGATGAGATTAAATAATTGTTACAAAAAAAAATGCTGGGTGAAGCAAAGGTAATCCATTTCAAGTAAGATTTGCCAGGGTTTTACAAGTTAACTCAAGCACTAAAAGATAATTTAAATCTGAAAAAAAATATATAAAAAAGCATAGAATAAAAGTCTAATAATTAACATATAAAATTATAATCTAACATAGAACTGCATAATATATATATAAGTTAGAGCTTAGAATGTAACACTTGTGGTGTGGAGTAGGTATAGATTTAAGGGCAGAAATGAGGGATAATGCTATAAAAAATGTTATAAATGATTTCCTGGTGTTGTTTAAAATGAAAACTTTCACAAAGAATTCTGTAGTTATGTAAACTTGCAAATTCATTAGTATTTATGAGGATTATTTTAAAAAAAAGTAGAACTAATAAAAATAATTGACAAAGAATCAAGAAACTAGTTGGAATAAAGATGAAAGATTGATAAATATTTCTAGGGAAATAAAAATGATCACAGTAAAATTTATACACAAATGCATGATTTTACAGCTATGATAATTTAATTTAACTAGAATTATGTGTCTGCATTCTAAAATGTTAATTTGATTAATATAATATATATTGTGTAAATATCAAAAATGAAAATGAAATCCATTATGCTGTTTTTTTAAATAAATTATAATAAATAATAAAAATCATATACAACAGCTATGTAAATATGTGTATATTAATAATAATTATACATAAAAAGCATTTTTGGCACATTATTTCATTCCCTTTTCAAATGTTAAACTATCTATTTTAACTGATGTTTTATTTTGATATTGTTGTCATTTTACTTCCATTAAAGAACACTAGATGGCATGATAATTGGTTGAGATTATGATAGATGATTTAACATTTGAAAAGAGCACAAAATTATGTGCTGAAAAAGACTTTTTATTATTAATATACATATATTTATATAACCATTGTATATGATTTTTATTATTTATTATAATTTATATTACATAAAAAATAATATTCAAAAGTATTTTTTATATATATTCAGTGTGTTATTTAACAACTATAGTTAAATGAAATGATCTCTATCTAATATAGATAAAACTTAAACTTTAATTTGAATAGCATAAATGTTTAAACCAAACTATGTATTAAGATTGAATTTTCAACCATCAATAGAAATGAAGAATATAATGTTTTATTTAATTAAGCATGCTGAAAGTAAAATTAATAATTTGTTAGTAAATATTTCATAAAAAATTATATTCCATGGCCATAAGAGCAACTAACTACTTTCTTAAAAAAACGTGAATGTAACAGACAGAAATTATATTGATGTATCTAGGAGAATATGAATTTTCTTCACTAAAGGGCAACACTACACGATTGATGAAATTTTTAAAATACTAGATCATTGTAAAATATAAACAGTCAAAATAAGAGTCATAGATCACATGACCCTATTCTCTTAAGCTTGTAAGTTATAAACAATGAGGATTGCCAATTCCTCAACAAGCTTTGTGTCTGAATCTATCCTAGCACCTCTCTGAGGAGTGCCAGAGCACGAAACCATGGTCAGAGGTTTGGGGGGGGGGGTTCCTGACAGAAATATTTTAAATGCTTTCTCTAGCTAAGCATTTATCACAAAGCTTGTTAAGGAATTGGCAATCCTCATTGTTCATTGTAAAATATGTCTTTGCTTCTGAAGTTCTAACTATATGTTACACTTAATAATCTAACTTGAAAACAAAACAATGGTTTCAATTCAATTTTCACAAATTTTAATACTAGTGCTAAAAACAAATCGAATAAAATTATTTTGTTGAACTGAATAAGTCTTGGGGAAAGATTTAAGTCCAATCAATAACAACAGTCATAACAGATTTGGGGTAGTTCTTTTATCTCTCTCTGTTTTAGTGCAATCTATTGTAAGCTTGAATATTCATTAAATATCAAAGTGTAGTAAAATGTATTGATCTTAAAGCTAGTTTTAGTCAGCTTTTTCCATTATTAGTAAGAACTTAAGGATTCAATACTGTTATGCATTTAGCAATCATCTTTATCTTCACTTTTATCATCAAGTTAATAATAGTTTGATATTTAAAAACTGCTAAATTTTTGAACACAAGACATTCTGATTGTATAGTTATATATATTGTAATGGGCCGGTCATTGTCACAAGAATGGGGAAGGGCATCTAACTACAGTCAGACCTGGGGTCTTCAAGTAGGATGCTGGTGACCTTCAATGGACTAGTTTATTATTTACTCATTAAATCTAGATGTAATTTGAACTAGTTCATCCACATCTCACCCCCTTTCTGGCTCCATTATACTTCAGTTTTTGAACTCAGGCAGAATTCACCTTTGGCTCTCTTCAGGGATGGACTTACTCAGGATAACAACTACTGCACCTCTATATAAGCTAGGATCAATTAATGCACTCTCCCAGAATATTTCTAATATCAGTATACATATAAGGAGAAATGTGTGGTTACTAATGTTTAGCATATATGTAGTGGTGTGAATGCATAATGATGATGACAAGGCAGAGACCAAATTGATTGAAATAATAACATTTATTAAATAACAAATCTAATTTAACAATATTAACATATAATTGTATGAGTCAAGGATGGCTTTCTATCACTTAAGAGCTAAATACAATGATACCCTAATCCCAAATCTCATGATAGAAGTCCATACCCTGGCAATATTTATTTACAAAGTTTAAAATAATATATTAAAGAAATATTTGAAATGTTTGCGAATTTGACTTACTAATTAATTTATTTATGGTTTGCATCATAAAGTAACATTTGATATCTAATTCATGATGATTATGAACATCCTTCTTGGAAAAGAGAGCCCCCTATACCTATGTGTAATTTCTTAATGCTGATAGGAAAGATCATCCACTCAAGAAAGTTAGTCACATACATAGAAAAACAAATATATAACAAATAGTAGTAAAACATTCAACAAATAATGAAAACTCTGTTCTGTCACTACAGTATGCTCTTAATGTGGAACATCATTAAAATTTTACCTTATTCCATATTCAGGCTGGCGATGTCAAGTTACTGGAGAGGTATGTAGACCTAAATTTTATTTAATATCATAAAACATTTACTTAATCTAACTCTTTCCCACTTTATGTTTAAAATAAACTCTTCCATTTTCCAAAGCATAAGCTTGCAAACATGAAAACAAAACAAAAAAAGAAAATGAAAAATAAGATGATAAATAACAAATTAGAAAGAAAATACAAATCAATTGGATTAATAAAATAAATTCTGAAGTCTGGAAAGCACTGTCTGTTATGTTCAAAGTTTCTTATTACTGGTGATAGATCTCTTCAGGTTGAGTACTGTCCATAGATTTAGTAGACATGCATTTATTCCAGGATTGTATATCATCAGAACTGTCCAGTTATTTCCTTGAAAGAAAACATAGAAGATCCACTGAAAGATCATTGTTTTTGACCAGTATTTAATAAAATAGGCATTCCATATATCATAATGCTTTTATGGGCATGAAGAGCTGGCATCTGGCCTCCTATGGCATAGTTCCTTTATTCAGACCACATTGCAATACTCTCATTGGTATATAATTTTTATAGGGTTGTTTCTTTGCATAGGGAAGTGGCATAATAAAAAAGAACTATTCTTGACATTCCCTAGCTATTGTTTATTTCTTTTCATGTGATGATTTTATTCAAACATGGAGTTCTTTACAATCAGTTTAAATCACTCTTTACTTTTATAACTTAGGCATATTCATGTTTTGATTTATATTGGTGGACGAAACAAATTCCATTTAATCTTGCCTGATTGAAATTCATTCTAGAATCAAACATGTACATCCATCTTGTTTAGTTCTAAAAAATATGCTATTGAAAGGTTGACTTTTTTGTTCAGTCTTTGCAATTATAAAAATGAAAGTGGTATATATGATCTCTGTTTTGTTTTAATTGTGATAGGACCATGTGATAGCTTTCATTTCCTGTGTTTGCAGTATTTGTTTATTATTGCATAATGTACATCGACATAATATTATTGAAATAATTATTTATTGGAATTATCTTTTTATTTTCAAGCCTGGTCACTTAGCAATATGCTTGACATTAGTTCTTCATCTTTTATGTTTTATCTATGCTCATGTCACAATGTTGGTTAGTTAATGGCACTTGTGGTTAGTCATATTATGTATATATGTGAGTGTATTTATTTTCTTAATGTAGAAATCCAAGACTTTATCTTTCTTTGGTAGTTGTATATGTCTGCTTGATGGCACTGTTGCTAACTTACAGTCTATAGAACAGTTCTGTTCATATTAGCCATTATTAGGCATATATGCCATTGCACTCTGTGCTTCATGTCTCTATAGAAATAGTGCACACTTCATAGATCGTTATTGTAGGATGTGGAGGTGTATGGAATTCAACAGGCCATAAGTGTTTTTATGTGCATTCAAATTAAGGATCTTTTACCTTACCTGATGTACTATTACATACTAATAATTGTAAGACCATTGCCTCATTTCCCTACACATCTTTGAAGGTGAAAATAATTGCAAAAGGATAGGTCATTAAAGCATTTCACATAAGTCACACGAAAAGGCATGTTTGTGGTAGAACAGCTACAAGAGTAATACAATGCCAGCCATTGCCCATTGTTTTGGAAATCATAATATTGGTTCACTCAGACTAGAGTATGTATTGGCCGCTCCTTCAGATTAGCAAAACCATCAGAGGCTCCCCCATACATTCCGGTGCTATGTGCTGCCAGCTCGGTTTATTCAGACTAGTGCATGTATTGGATGATCCTTTGGATTGTCAAAACCATCAGAGTCCCCCTCCCCCACATATTCCAGCACTATGCGCTGCCACCTTGGTTCACTCAGACTAGCGCATATTTTCATTCAAAAACAATACACATTTTCAAACTCTGTTTTATATATTTTTAAAATAAAAATTTTGTTAAATACCATCAGAAATTTTTTAAAAATACTTTGAAAAATCGGTGAAGAACATAAAGCAAAAAATTATTGGCCCAGTAATGCTACATTTCATTATTTTTGCAAGCAACAGTACCATCAAGTGGCCACATTACACCGAGTATACAACTACCCTTTCTTTTTTTAAAAAAAAAACAATTTGTTTATCATGATGTTTTGCATATGTGTGTGTGTGATTCACAAAGGATAACTGTTATTTGATAATTACTTGATTAAGTTTAGTATGGTGTAGATTAGTGCAAGTGGGCTGTTGGTTGTAAGTCATCCTTACAATATATATATATTGTAACGATATATAAATATGTCGTTACATTAATTTAAAATAAAAACTTAAAAGTTCGCAAATAAAAGTAAAAAACTAAACGCTAAAATTAAAATGTTTGTTAAACGTATATACATTCGCACAGAGGCCAAACTTTAAAAATATTTTTTAAAAAAAAAAAAACAAATAAGTATTTGAACGTACTTTTTTATAAAAAAGTACAAGATTTAAAAATAAAAACAGGTATTAATTAATGTAATCTGTAAATGGAAATGATTGTTTATGAATTATCGAAAACCAAACTGGCCCTTGGGCTCTTGTATAATTAAAATGATCTGATGAAAGATAGATAAGAAAATAAAGAGAAATTAGCTTGACCAATGGAAGCACTAAGCCTTGGCTCAGACCCTAACGAAAGTGATGGATTAGTGACGTTTTGTTGATTGAATCCGTGTAGATAATATAAAAAGGGAAATACAGTTTTTTCTGACAGTTCCAGCGTTTTGTGTTTGAGAGATGTGGTAGGACGCACATACCACACTCTCTATTTAAAAAAAAAAAATGAAAAGACTGTGATACCTTGAACCAGCTATTGCCATCTCCAGAACATTATCTTCCAATGGAGGCATCGCGGGAATTAAAAGCAGAAACCTGGACTCTTCTACCGTGAGCTATGAACTTTACAAATTAACAACAACAAAAAAAAGTAATTAAGAACTTTCGTCATTGTTTTTTTTAAAGATTCAGCTAATTTAAATTTTAAAATGAACTCTTATTTGATTTTCAAATTAATAATTGATTGTTTAAATTTATATAGTTAAGTTTTGCTAAAATCATTTCCATTTTATTATTTTTATTTGTAGTAATATTTATTGTAGAAATTATTAAATGCATTACATTTAAGTTGGGTATAGACGTTGCATAGATTCGTTAGCGGTTGATTATGTTGTGGTTTTCACAGTCGATTAGAATATATAAGTCAACGATGTCACTGCGGTGTCTTATGATGAACACCAAAGGGTCTCCTGTATTCCCTCAGCAATTGACGTTATCGATTGACTTTGTATTTTGATCGGTTGTGTTTAATTTGGAATGTTTTTGACCGTGGAATCTATGCAGCCGATCTATACTCGACATTATAAAACAAATTGTATAAAAATAATCTGTGCGAACGTATTTAAATGTTAAATTTAAGTCGGGCGTGAATGGCTATATAGTTTTGTAAAGTTATATTAAGGGAGGGTAATCTTAGGTTATTCATTTCGTAGTTGAATTGGTTCAATGGATTGGATATATTTGTGTAATTGTAGATGTAGTATGAGATCCGCTATGGGCAGGATTATATATATACGCCACACACCTTCTGTTTGCCTATGGATGGGTTTGTAAGATGGCAAAGGACCGCAGTCCATTCCTATGGAGTTTTATGTTTATTGTTCTACTCGCCAACAGATGTAGCATTCCTGGTTGGTAGAGAGACAATTTTTTCTCTAATTCTACTTGCTGTTCAGATGTACATTCCTGACAGTATAGTATTTTGTGTTGTCGTATTTTCATGCTACATTGAATACATAAATGTATCAGATGGATTGGCGCCGGTTTGATTGCGAAATTTGTTGCCTAAGGTTAAATCAGGGAAGAATATTTTCTTTTCAAATGCAGATCTATGTAGTCTATTCATACTCGACTCACTAAATAAATATTAAACTCATGGTTGTAATTTACTTAAATGTAAAACTAAAGATTAATAGAAAAATCTAAAATGTTGAATTTATTCCTCAAAATTTAAATGTTATTTTATATGTGCGTAAATAAATATTTTTATGTGTTAATTTCTGGCAGTGGCTTTTATTCTTTTATATTTAAGATATAAAATTTATATTTTATTATCTCTGCTACTCACTGAGCTAGTGACAATGGGCTAATGACCAAAATATAAAATAAAGTGGAATCTTAACAGCGCGTATCTGCCTACTGTATAAATTTTTCTAGGTTCAAATGCCTAGATGGCGCCCTGGTAGTTGCAGATACGTAGATTGCTGTCTCCACTATTGTTTTGGATCATTATAATATATATATATAATTCAAAACCTACAACTACTTATTTTAGTAGCTCAGTTCTATTTTAACTATAAATATTCTTTGTTTGATTATAATGTTGTGCTGCAATGAAAAATTTAAGTTTATGATTTTACAAAAAATAGCTTATCTTATTATATTACACCCTTAAAAATTTCATATCTGAAATATATACACTTAATTTAATTAGAGGGGATTTGAACACAGACTTTCAAACTCCCTTTAGCTATCCCCTCATCTTATATAACCAATACACATTACCACATTCATGTGAAAAAGATAAATGATCTCCAATATATGTATTTTGTGCCAAACTAGGACCTATTGCTTAGTCCAGATCATCAACTCCCACACATATGGAATGGATAGCTGAAAAGAGTTTGAAAATCTGAATTTAAATCCCCTCAATCACATCTAAAGATCAGCATATACATTATATTAGTATTCAAATACGCGCGATTTAGTAAATGCTGTCAAAAACTATTTTTTCTTTTACAGTGAACGCATTTGCAATGCAAGCCATTGTTGAAGAATTAAATTCTAAAAAGCTTACTATGTTTTTAAATCCATTAATTCATGAAAGCATTATCCAAACTTTGCCAATTTTCAATTGTTATGCAACTGGTTAAAACATTTCAATTTATACCTAAAAAAATTTTTTAAAGTTCAAAAATTAATATTTGTTAAAACAACTATTGCATCAAATTAGATAAAAACTGCATTGGGTCACTATAAAAAAAGTCTTACTCCCAATTAAAATAAGACATCAATGCCTACTTTGATCCAATACCTTAAATTCATTGCTGTTAAGACTGTTATAATTAGCTATCTGAAATGGGGGGGGGGGGCACTAAAGTAAATTACTTATGTAAAGATTCTTTTTTAAAAAGACTTGAATGAAAGTAATGGATGTACCTCTTTCAAACACAGAGCAAATAAATTAGCAATAATTTCCAGTTAAACTATTTTTATTTTTGGGTGTTCATCAGAAATATTATCAAATTCACCACTTCCTTTATTTTAGAAATATCTCATATAATTGCAATTTATCAACACTACTTTGAACACTTTTTAGCAACAAACCCTTTATTGTACATATACATATACACAATCTTACATTTTGATTGTCCTGTAGTCTTCTTCAGAGCCACTTTCTTATGTTTTGATTATCCTAAAGTCTTCTTCAGAGCCACATGTGATTCTGAAGAAGATGCATAACAGTTGAAACATAAGCTTGTGTGTGCATATATGTTCAACAAAGAGTTTTTTGCTAAGAAGTGTTCAAAGTAGAGTGGATAAATTGCATTGTTGGATGTTATTTCATCTACTGTAATACATCTTTTTAAAAAATCGTATCCTATACAATCCTTATTCACATAGTTATTTATATTTCTATTCAGCAAATTGACTATTCAGTTCGAATGATGGACTTTGTATGTATTAAAATCATTGATGAAATATTTTTTTGAATGAATATTCTCGAGAACTTTCTTGAAACAGATATCTTTTATAATCAAATTCAAGAATCCAAACTGATAAATAATATAACAAGTACATACTAAAAATCATTTTTACTAATTAGGGTCATAGAGAAAATGCTGAACAACGTTAAAATAACTATTATAGACCTGGTTGAAAATGTCAATATGTTAAGTTTCTGTATGAAAGAATATTGGCGTATCTAAGAAATAGGATACTAAAACTAAATGAAAATACTTAATCGTTAATGGGATTGATTTTCCTTGTTTGTTTTTTTTTTCAAAATACTTTTCCATATTTATAAAAAGCAATTTTAAAAAAGGATCATAATTATTATAAAATATTTATTCTAGGCTATTGCAATCAATTTGAGGCTTTAAATAACAAATATTTTTTGAAATTTTTGCATTCTGCAAAAAGTATTTGTATTAATGAACAAAATTGATACAAATATATTAGATTTACATGTTAATTCTATATTTATTTTCTCCATTTATAATTATTAATTCATTATGGTATTAATATGTATCTTTTATAAAAGTTACTAATATCTGGGGGGGGGGGGGGTTTCATAAGATTCTATATAAGATTTTTCAAATACATATTATTATTTTGGGAGAAGATTTCAATTGCAGATTTCAAATATTATTTTATATTCTACAACCAGGTTCCTTTTTGTTATCTTTGAAATTGCTTATACTTTTTATCTACAATTGTTTTAACTTAGTGAGAACTTCGTTTTTCAAATTATTATAAAATTCTTCAATATTATTTTTGTCTTTTTCTGATCTTTTTGGATAGAAGAAAAATATGTAATATTTTGAACCAATCAGCAGACAGCATTTAATAGAACACTTTCATATATATATATTTATGCTAGATTAAAGTGGTTTCAACCAGTTAGAAAACTGAACTGAAATTATTAAATTATTGTGCACATAGAGTGAGAGACTTAGTATCTAAAGGTTTTGGAGCTCTTCCTAGTTCAACCTATTATTTTAATGCTTGAATGTCCTGATTAATTATTTATACTATTATAAATAAATTAAAATCATATATTACAATGGAAAGTGATTCAAATAAGTAAAAAACTTAGATTCTTCATATATTAGGCATACCCATGCTTATGAACAATGTTCAAATAATTTGATCAATATTGATTAACAATTGAATTTTTTAAAATAAGAAGATATAATTTGCCACTTTTGATACTTTCTAACAAAAACTATTACATATGAGTATACGATATATAATTAACTATATTAATAATCATGACATTGAAAATGAAATTAATAAATTAAAGTTATGTGTTATGGTAACTGATGATTTAAAAACATGAAATTTGTAGTTATATTAATGTTGTTATTACATAACTACTTTAATCAGATCTTCTCAAATCAAATCATCATCTGAATTGTTTTATATTTAGGTGTGATGGTTCAATGGCAGACTATAGATGTCAAAGTTCATAAATCCTGAAACAGTTCTCTTACTTCTGGTGTTTAAACTTTTTTTGAACTTCTAAGATATAAATTATTCAAGTATTTATTTGTTATCTCCACTTTTTTAATCAATGTTATTTTTGTGAACAGAAAAAATTCATCTCTTAGCTTTCTACTGTTGATAATTTAAGACTTACAATACTTGATTAATTCTAATCAAAATTATCCTAAATTCATAACTCAACCAACTAGTCAAGAAAATAACTCTAAAACACTACCAACAGTTTCACTGCTACAAGCAAACTTCTCAAATGTAAAGAACTACAAAATAACATATTTAAACTAAATGTTTGCCCACAATCCCACTTACTTCCCATACATCCTTAATATTAAAGGAACTTTTAAATAAGTTAATTGTTAAATAAGTTAAAATTTATTTTAATATTAAGGGTGTATAGGAAGTGGAATTGTGGGTAAAAGTTTAGTTTAAATATGTTATTTTGTAGTTCTTTACACTTGAGAAATCTGCTTGTAAAATGAAACTGTTTGTAGTGTTTTAGAATTTATTTTCTTCTCTAGTCTGGTTGAGTTGTGAATTTGGGGTAATTTTGATTATTTATTGACTAGTTTAGCTTTATGCTCTTAATATTTATGAATTCTGCAAAGAAAATGAAATATAAATGTTTCATTAAACTAAAGACTTAATGTAAAGATTTATTTTTTGTCATCTATTATGGGATAGTATATGGTTAAATTGTGCTGCTTGAATTTTATATGAAACCTGACAAACTGTATTTAATATAACTCTATGAATATTTAGATATTACTGAAATGGCCAGATATAATTCAGCATTTGCCTGCATATATATATATATATATTCATTTTCAACTATTATTGATCAATTCAAGATGAATATCTCTCCAAAATTAATCCTGTTTCTCTAATTTCTCCATATCACTTTAGCACATGTCATTATTTCATCCAACAATCTCACACGTGGTCTCATTCTAGGTCTTTTAAAATCTCTTGGAGAACATATTACTTCTAGAAAGTTTAAATACTAAATAGATAATTTTCAGTAAACATAAATAGAGCAACACGTCTATTGAAATTATCTTCAGTTCTTATATCCTCTATTCTGCTAATAATAGACAGATTTATTTTGGAAGTTTATTAGAATGTAACTGTCTCATTTCATTGCCTCTTTATGAATTTGAAACAATTAAAGTTTCTGCATTAATTCCTAGCTAAAGGAAATTAAAAAAAAAAAGTTTTGTTTCTTGGAAGGAACTGTTGTGATTATTAGACTATATCTTTGAACAGCCATACGATTATATATATATATATTTAAGCTGACATAAGAAACTACTTGTATTCAAGCGTTGATGGCCTAGCAGTTAGATAGCTGCCTCCCAAGCAGCTGACCCCGGTTCGCTTCCCGGTCAACTCATTTGACATATGAAAAAAAAAAAGAAACTACTTGTATTTGTGTGTCTCAATTGTCAACATTTTAAATCAATGTACTTCGTTGGTGTATATACGATTTTTAAAACCAAAACCTTATAAGACAATATAAGATTTATTATTAAACATGATCCGATTATTATAATATATACATATAATATGCTTATTTGTGCAGAATTCCAGAAATATTTTTAGGTGTGAATATACCACCATGAACTTAACACTAATAAAAATCAGCAATAGGTATTATAAATGTTTAATATAAATTTCAAATTTTAAATGTTTAATATAAATTTTAAATTTAAGAGAACAAAATAATAAATAATTATGACTAATTTGTAACCTTGACACACATTAAATCTTTAATTTCATTTACATGTTAAATGTAGCTGAAATATGGTTTTAAAAAATTGAAGACATAATAATATAATGTGATAAAAAGATATGAGAGTATCAATTATAAATCAACAATATTTATTGACAATTGTGTCAAGCGTTGGTGGTCAAATGGTCAGCACAACCGCCTTACAAGCAGTTGTCCCGGGTTAGCAGGTTCACTTCCCGGCCGATGCTATGACACATGAAAAAAAATATTTATTGACAAATGCAAGTAGCAACAAGAATATATTTAAATAGTCTGTGTGATTTATAGAGTTTTATCAAACTCTAAAAAAAATTTCCAAGTATATTAAATTATACTTGTATTCTAATTTTAAGATAAGTGGAATTTGAAAAATATTTTTTCCCATGTAAACTAGTATTGATTGTAAATTCTATAATATGAATAAAACAATCAGTTTAGAATTCATTTCAGAAGTAGATTAATATTTTCTTAGCTTTGGAATATTTACAGTTTTTGAGTGCTGTATTGAAGGAGTTTAATATTATCTATTTCCGTACAATCGATACACATGACCACACACATGTGATAAAGATAAATGATCTTCAATATACATATTTCATGCTGAATTAGTACTCATCAGCTGGTCCAGATCATTATCTCCCACATATATATAATCAGTGCTCCGTTTATATTAAGATAGCAAATCTTCAAACTTTGATGGATCTGCTTTAATCTACTCCAGTCTGTGTTCAAATCCTCTACAATTATCTTAAAATTATAAAAAAAAATTTAATCAATATAAGAGATGTTGACATGTTAAGAAATTTGCAAAGTTATTTTTCTAGGCTCCAAAGAATCTTCCACATTGGATACTGCCACCCAAACAATAAAAATTATTACAGTGGTTGTTTTATCAATAGATAATCTTTTTACTTAAATCTTTTTAATGCATCATTTGCATTAAATTAACACATCATCATTTCATTCTTTCTATATTCTAGCATAATTGATTGTAAATCTAAATAATCAATGTTTGTCAGACATTAATGCAATTTACCTTCTACCACCAGATGAATTTCTGCTTTTGCCTTTGTCAATATGAGTTTGATAAGAACCAATGCAATTATCTGGCAGCCATCTTTAAATTCTTTTTTTACTATCTAGTTAACATCCCAAAATTAAAAAAAAGCCCTATGATTCTGAACCTAAGGCAATCTGCTTAGCTCAGTAAATATATATTGTAACAGAACAAATTTGATTGCAGCTTGAATTAGTAGCATTATAAAACTGCACAGTTAAAAAAAGCTTAATAAACATTGATAGATTGATTAATAAATTTATAAATTGCCATGTGCATATGCAGCACATTATCATTGTCAGCAAACATTATCAATCCACTGCAGGATAAAGGTCTCTCCAAGTTTAATCCATCTCCAATCTTTAGCTTCTCTTCTCCACATCACCCCTACACACTTTCTTATTTCATCCATTCATCTCACATGTGGTCTCTTTCGGGGTCTTTTACAATCTCTTGGAATCCAGTTTAAGATTTTAATTGTCCATCTATTATCATCTCTTCTAGCAGCACATATTAGTAGATATATGTGTAACTTAATTAGAACATTTAGAAAATTAAATGAAAAATTGTTCTATAAAATGTTATAATACTATTAAATACTTTGTAGAAGAAAGATACTGTATAAAATTAAAAACAATAAAATAATGACTTGTATATTGTAGAAGAGAGGAAAATTAGTTTTAGTGCATGCAAATGAATTTGAATTGTGTACTTTAAAAAAATGTGTCATATTTTGTAACCCTTTCAGAACTTTCTATTAGATAAGGATTTAAAGAAATAATTTGCCTTTTCTTGTAGTAAATTGGATGGCAAATATAAATATGTTATTGAAAATAATAAAACATTAAAATTGAGAAAGTCAGAGAACAAATTTCAAACTTTGTCATGATTTTTTCTTTTTTATTTTTATCATTACTATAAAAATATATATAAAATTTTTTTTTATTATATATAATCATATATAAAATAATCATATAATGTAAAAATATTTATTACTACATGTTTTGAATCTGATAATTAAATCTTGATAAATAAGTTTTTGAAAAACATTTGAGTACATGATAGGTGTTAAAAAACATGCCACAAGAATATATAAAACATCACATGATCACTATCTCAATTGTTAATAAGGCAAAACTCTCCATACAGTAGTGCCACCCTGTGTCAACCAGAGTAATCAATGAATGCCAGAAGGCTTGTGCATAAAATTGCTATCTAGATCCTAAGATCTAGGTGCAGTGCGCTCAGATCCAAGGCTCCTCACTGATGAAGGCCACAAGCCAGAAACTAGTCTGAGATATTGGATGAGTAGGCACTAGATAGGGATTTTATGCACAAGCCTTCTGGCATTCATTAATTACTCTGGTTGACACAGGGTGGCACTACTGTATGGAGAGTTTTGCCTTGTTTAAGAATGTATAAGTAGATCTGAAAAAAATACAATTAGTCTAGTCTAAGTCTTGACTCAAGAAGAAAATAATGCTGAGTGATTCCATTAAGATAGCAGACACTGATAATTAAAACAGTCTCCCTCCAAATAGTTTTGAATATCTGTTCCTTGTTGTTTATTTTAAAGTATTTTTCAATACTCCATCCACTGCACCAAGTATAATGACATTAATGAGAAGCTAAAAAACTGAAACAACAACAGTCAAAAGATGTAGATGCAATGGTAAATTTTTGATATATTAAAAATCATAATTATGTATAGCTGACTTTGTTTGCAGCAATGAAAAAGATGCTGCATTGCTTATAGATTCTATACTTCTCTTAATGAATAATATTTCTGTAGTGTAATTGTCATTACACTGCCCATGCAAGATAGGAAATATTTTCTATCCACTTTTTTTAATGAGCAATTAATAAAAATTATTAATATTCTATACCTCCCTTCTCTCTCTTTTTTATCTTTTATGTTTATTGGAAATATTCTATGCTTAAGTCTTATGTAATGCAAAACAATTAAATAATAAATGATTTATATCAGAATTACAAAGTAAATTTAATGTATTAAATAATTAATATTTACTAAGGCAATAAACCTAAAGCATGTGTGGTTGAAAATGTGAAGGTAGGGACCTTTACAGGTCTTAACCACAAGCTTACACATTGGAAGTAGATAAAACTCAAAATTTTAGCATAACATGCAATATTGACCCTCAAATATGGAGCAGAGATTGCTGATTTGTATATAAAACAATAAATGAAATTATTAGTCTCATGTATCATCAAATAAACTGGTACTATTTACTGGAATATCAATGATATGTCAAATTACACAGTCAAACATAAGCCTCCTTTTTAAATATTATTTAATGGGGGCAGGGGATTTCTATAAGAACTCTTTGAAAGTAATTATTAGCAATATGAAATGAAATGTTTGAATATGTATATCACCAAGTTATCAAGTTATTAAATTAATGTATAATATTTTGGGATACTTGAGTATTAGTCCTGCAACATAGGGGATTTGAACACAGACTTTCAAGTTCCACTCTATCTCATGTAATCAATACATATGACTACACATATGTGAAAAAGATAAATGATTCCAATATTGGCATCAGTAAGGAATTTAGGTGTACCATCATCAAATTTTCAATGGTATGGATAGTTGAAGAGTTGAAGGGTGGAGTAGATTGAAGTCTGTGCATTAAAGTTTGAAGATCTGTTATCTCAATATAAACCGAGCAATGATTTTATATATATATATGTGTGTGTGGGAGATAATGTTCTGGACCAACTGATGAGTGCTCAAAATATGTATATTGGAGATCATTTATTTTTTTCACGTGTGTGGTCATGTGTATCAGTTATATAAGATACAGTGGATAGCTGAAGTGAGCTTGAAAGTCTGTGTTCAAATCTTCTATATTAAATTAATGTATCTAAAAATATGTATATGTACACATATGAATGTGTGTGTACATATAAAGGTGTGCTGATAATGTATATAAAAAACAATTAGACAAGCTGAATTCAGGCAACTTTCGATGCCTTAAGAGTAGCAAAAACACAACATAAAGAACTCAAGAGAAAGCTTTTTCTCTCCTATATATCTGTGAACAATCTTATACCCAGAAGGACTGTTTAGACACAGGAACAGACTTATGCTTACACAGTAAGCCCAGTCTTACCGATGTAATCATTGTTTTTTAATTAATAAAGTATGCTTTGAAACACACATATAAAGGTGTGCATATGTGATATCACTATACTCACATACACTCTTAAGACAACATTAAGATTAAAGAATTACTTAACAAATTTGTGCTGATATCTGATTTTTGTAATTTAATCCTAATTCATGATGATCTTTACTGAATTCATAAATCACAAAAGATACAACAGAAAAATTATAAAATATGAAGAAATGATAATAGAAAATGTAATATTTAGAAGAGAAAATAAAAGTTACACATGAAAAAAAGTTAAAATACAAGGGAAAAGTGATCCAAATAAAATAAACTTTTTGTTTTAAGCATTGGTGGTCGAGAGGTCAACGACAGGTGCTTTACAAGCAGTTGTCCCGGATTAGTGGGTTCGCTTCCCGACTAATGCTATGTCACATGAGAAAAAAAATATATAGATAATGGTAAGGGAAAAAAGGGAAAATGGAGTTATAAAGAAAAAAAATCGAAAAAAAAAGAAGAATATTGAGAGAAATAAAGATGTAGTACAAATTTAAGAAAAAAAAAGTCGTAAGCAAATTAACTTTTACAAATAAAGATTTTGGTTTTACTTATCTTATTGGCTTTGTACTTAAAATCTTAAAAGATCTTTTTTAAAAAAAATCTCTAGTTAATAAATTCTAACAATCTGACCTTGCTATTAGACTAGAAAGAAAAAAGCCAAGTAATAAGATTTAACACTCAAGACTTTGTGATGTTCAATGCTCTCTCTTTTAAAATCCTTGGAGAATACTTTTAAACATACTATTTAAATTTTGTTAATGTATACTAATTTGATATTAGATTTTTTTTAATTTTACATTTTTTTTTCTCATGTGTCATAGCATCAGCCGGGAAGCGAACCCGCTAACCCGGGACAACTGCTTGTAAAGTGGCTGTCGCTGACCTCTCAACCACCAATGCTTGACACTTGATTTAAAAAAAAATACGACTCATGTTATTTTAGCTAACAAACAAAATCAATTATTAAAATAATGAGCTTTAACGTAGAAGTATTAGCTTTGTCTAAATAATAAGATCAACGCTTTTTTCAGATATTGACATAATTAAAATAATTAACATCATGTAATTCAAGTAACTGATTAAATTGAAATTGAAAAAAAATCATTTTCCAAAAAATACAAACATTAAGGTGTTTGAATATATGAATTTTTTCTACAGTACAGGCTTTTTTCTTACCTGCGCTCCAATGTATAATATATAGGGGGTTTGAACTCAGACTTTCACACGACACTCAACAATCCACGCTATTTCGTACTGCTGACACACTTGATCACACACATGTCAAAAAAGATAAGCAATCACCGGTGTTTGCTGAAATGCAGGTTTTATGACTTCAAAGAGTCATTTGAAACAAAGGATGCTGTGATGTTTTTTTGTATGCCTTTAAAAAAAAATTCTAATTGTAGTAAATTGTGATTATCAATTGGGATTAATATAAATAGCAATAATAATATTAATAGAAGAAAAAATAACAAAAAGACAAAAAATAGTAATATATATATATGCACATTATTATAAGTTTGACACTATTGATAAAGCGTCTGATTTGGGATCAGGAAGCCTCAGGATCGATTCCGGCACTAACAGTTCTGGTACTTGAATTTCTTCTATAGTCCCAAACAATAAAGCCATAAATGTTTTATATATATAGCAATAGTGTATTCAAAACAGGCAAAACTCACTATACGTATTGCCACACACAGCAAGCTAGAGTAACCAATGGATGCCAGAAGGCTTGTGTATAAAATCTCCATCTAGTGCCTACCCATCCAATATTCCCAGACTAGTTTCTGGCTTATGGCCTTCGTCAGTGAGGAACCTTGGATCTGAGAGCACTGCATCTAGATCTTAGGATCTAATGCAACCCTCCAGCAACCACCTTTTATCTCCACTTAACTACAAAACTATGAGTCTTAAACTGAAAACACCTTAATGTCTTCAATCCAAGCCCATTAGCTTATATAGTCATGTGGGTCTGAACCCAGTTCAGTACCCATACATTTTGGTGTCTTTGGTTCTTTAATAACCATAGCCACCACTATCATATTAGGCAGGATTGGTTTTAAGCCAATAAACATGACATGACCACCTCCTCTTATGCTTGTGTATAACTGTTGTTAAAACAGGCAAAATTCACTATATATATATAGTGCCACACACAGCATGCTAGAGAGTAATTAATGGATGCCAGAAGGTTTGTGCATAAAATCCCCATCTAGTACCTACTCATCCAATATCCCCAGACTAGTTTCTGGCTTATGGCCTTCGTCAGTGAGGAGCCTTGCATCTGAGAGCACTGCATCAAATGGTGATCATGTGATGTTTATTTGCTTAATAGTGTATTCACAAGTATAATAGCAGTAATAAGACCAGTAGACCATTATAAACAATATGAAAAATAAAGTCATTATAATAATAAAAATAATAACATCACAAATATTAGAACATGGAATATAAAATAACTTCATAAAATCAGGTCTCAAGCCATTCTTTTTTAAAAATACTTTGCATAACTTATGTGAACAGATATAGTTCTCATTGCATTATAATTTTGGTGTGAGATCATTATAAAAATTATCTCAAAAGAAAATATTGTCACAGATAGTTATTCAGCAGGGATCAGAAACTTTCAGAAACAAAGAGCCAATCCAACAAAAAAACTTATAAAAAGTAAAAATCAGGAAGCTATAAAAATGGAAGCCACAATTTTCATTTGATTTATTTTGCTTTCGGAAAAAGTTCAAATGAGTAATTTTATAATTATTTCATTATTTACACATATTGAACAGTTAAAAGATTTGAAAAACTCCCATGTTTGCATCTAGTTATTTTGTTTATTTAATATATAGGGTATATGAACACAGACTTTCACACAACCCACCACTCTCCACACTATCTTATAACACTGATACACTTGAACACATATATGTTGAAAAGATAAATAATCACAAATATAAGTTTTTCATGCTAAACCAGCAATCGTCAGTTGGTCCAGATTACACATATATGCTATAAGTGCTCAGATATATATTAAGATAGCCAATCCTCAAACTTTAATGGACAGGCTTCAATCTACTCCACACTCCAACTCTTCAACCGTCCATCCAATTAAAAATCTGATGATGGAATGCTCAAAAGCCACCCTGAGGCCGAGATTCTTGTCACACCCATGTTGACCTAAAGTCAATCTGACCCCTCATGTACACGATATAATCCATTTAATACATATACATGGAATGGGCAGACATCTCTACTTATGTAATAACTGAAACACACAGGTTTAATAAGCCTGTGTGTTTTTGTTTATTTAAATAAATAAACAGCACTTTTTTTGCAAATTTTCATTAATCAGAAAACATATTTAAATAAATATAATAAATTTATATTAAAAACAAAAAAACAAATATGCTATATGAAATGTCAAATAATTATTTATATGAAACAGCCATAAACGAAAAAGCTATGCAACTTTGATAATTCCTAAAAATATATTGGGAAGTCATTTATAACCAAGCAGATTATTTTATTTCTTCTGATATAATAAATTAATACTAGTATATTGTAAATACCGGACTTTCTTCAGATATCTGTTTTGGAACATATATGTAGGTTTATTTCCATGTTTATGATAAATTATATATATATATTAATATTTGAAATACAGGCACTCTTCATATACCTGAAGCCTAATTGTAAATGTAGGGGATTTGAACTCAGACTTTCAAGCACCTTTCAACTATCCACACTATCTCATATCATGGATACGCATGATCACACACATGTAGAAAAGATTAATAACCACCAATAAACGTATTTTGTGCTAAACCAGCACTCATCAATTGGTCCAGATTATCATCTCTCATACACATATATAATCAGTGTTTAGTTTATATTAAGATAGCAAATCTTCATACTTTAATGGAGTTTTCAATCTATTTCAACCTCCAACTCTTCATCTTCAGATTTTCAATGATTTGTATGGCTGAAGAGTTGGAGGTTGAAGTAAATTGAAGCCTGCCCATTAAAGTAGGAAGATTTGCTATCTTAATATAAAATGAGCACTGATTATATATGTGTGTGCAAGATATGATAATCTGGACCAACTGATGAGTGCTGGTTCAGCCCGAAATAAGTATATTGGTGATTATTGAGCTTTTCTACAGGTGTGTGATCATGTGTATCAGTGATATGAGATAGTGTGGATAATTGAAAGGTGCTTGAAAGTCTGAGTTCAAATCCCATATATATATATATATATATATATATAGAATGAAATTATCTGAGTTCATATCCCATATATATATATATATATATATATATAATGAAATTATCAACATATATAATATATTCTATTCCAATAATAATGTCTCTATTAAAAATTATTTTGTGGTAATGATTGGTTTGTTGTGGCCACAACTAATTTTTATTCAAAATAAGGGTCACAATTTTTTCAGCAAAAAGCCACATGTGAGTTCAGAGCCATCCACTATGACTCCTGCTTTAAAGTAAAGAGCCAAAGAGTGGAGTATCATCAGAAAATAACTGAATGGTTACCACTGTATATACTATTTTGCAAGTAGGATATTTTAAACATAAAAATGTATAGTGTAATGCAATGTTCACATATTAAGCTCATAGTCCAGTTTCAATTGACATTTTATTATCAACTACACTAGAAATATATAAGTAAACTTTGTGGAAACCTTTTAAATCAAAATAACATTATCATAAATTGATACATAGATGTATATCAAACTGTTGAGCAAATTCACTATTCTACTAAATAGGCAAGCAATAGCAAAACAATCATTTGTTGTTGCTTAGTTCTAATATTTTACTACCTAATCATCTCAGTCTATTTTTAGCTAAAGAACTTGAGATTTATAGCAATGTATTTCTTAGTAGCATTAGAGAATTGCTCAATATTTTCTTTATATAAAGGCAAAACTCTTCATACAGTAGCTGGAGGTTTACTTTAGATCCTAAAATCTAGGTGCAGTGCTCTCAGATCCAAGGCTCATCATTGATAAAAGTCACAAGCTAGAAATTAGTCTGGGGATATTGGATGTGTATGCACTAGATAGGGATTTTATGCACAAACCTTCCTGCATCCATTGATTATTTTGGCTTGCACTGAGTGGTGCTACTGTATGGAGAGTTATGCCTCTGTGTAAACAGCTTATATAAGCATAAAGAATGATTATCATATGATGTTTAGTGGTTTAATACTTTATATATATATGTGTGTGTGTACATTCTTTTTAATTATTTGAAGATATGTGATAAGATTACGTACATCCATATAATTATATCTATGTATTCATCTCCAATTCTTTCCATGAAGAATAGCGAACTTTTTATTATATAATATGCTGTCTACTACTTTTATTTTTTTATTAGTTTTTCTTTTGCATTACTAATGATTAGAAATAAGAATTTTGAAATAATTTGTTCAAAAATAGTTAAGGATAGTTTGTGTTGTGATAAATTAGTAATTTTTATTTTAAAATGAAAAAAAAGTGATAAAGTTTGTTAGTTTTTTTTTTTTTTTAATTATTTTTGAATTAATATACTTTTTAGCAATTTACAATTTCAGTTTATTATTGGAAAAAAATCCTTTTTGTTTTTGGTATTAATGGGCTTTATTTTAAATGGTAATTTTTAATTTGCAGTTTCAGTAAATTCACTTATTGCTCTAATTAAAAATGAATAGTATACTTGCTTAATTCAATTACCCTTAGCCTTCAGCCCAAAAACTGTTCCATTAGTTACATCAGACTATTTTCTTTAACTAAAAAGGCTAAGATTTTTACAATTACTTTTTATCATATCACCTTTTTTTTTTCTTTTACAATTTTCCTAATATATACATATGCGAATATATATAATCAAATTTCGTTTCTGATTTAGTTTGTGCCCACAGTCATTTTGAAATCTAAAAAACACCGCTGACACATACAACTGATAAATAATATAAATATTGAATAAAAATACTTTAAATTCATATTTTAGAAATTATAAGCTAGTAAAAATAATATGCTTTATTTTATTAGGGATTTTTTTTTTAATTTATTTTCATAAAATATTTGAAATAAGGTGGTGCCAAACACCCGAATTTGCAAGGAGAGAGGATGGTTTGGCTGATACAAGTATCATGCAAAAGTTGCAGAAATCTGATCAAACCAAGCTTGTAATTTCCAAATACTAAAAGATTATATGCCCATATGAAATAAAGCATATTATTTTTAATAGCTTATAATTTCTCAAATATGAATTTAAAGTACTTTTATTTAATATTTATATCATATATTGGTTGGATGTGGTAGTAGTGTTTTTGGCTGGTCTTTAGATTTCAAAATGATTACAAGCACAAACTTAATTGGCATCCAAATTTTTGTTGTTGTTTTATATATATTGAACCAGGTGGGATGTTTCATAGATCACTTGAGGGAGGAAACAAAATCTATATGTACTTTTGAGTCTTTAAATAACATAACTTGTGAAACAATATTGTAAACTTTTATGCAAAAATATGATACAATTATAACATATCTTTGATCTACACCAATGCAATCTAATTATTGCTCCACACCAGCCTCTTAGGCAGAGAAGAGAGTAACCAAAGAGTACCTGTATCCAAGCCAAGCTACATATATCAGATATATAACTGTGGCTAAATTTCCAGGACACAGATGTCTTCTCAGCTGCAGAATTCAACATCTATCATTCAAAGCTCTTTTTTATTTTGGAGTAAACCTCAGGCGCCAGTTAATTACTGAAGTAAATAACATGCTTTGAATGATGGCAAACTATTTCAGTGCCTAAGATATCCCAACTAGCTCTATCAAAAGAATAATATAATATATTGTTACTTTATTTAGTGGTAAAAGAATTGACCGACAAAATATTAAATGTTAATGATAATTTATTTTAGCTAAATACTTATTATTATAATTTTTAAACTACTTTTATAAAATCTTAATTAGTCTACCAATGATATTCTATATAATGACCACACACATTCTTAATTCATACAATAAAATATAAGATAACATGAAGCATTAAATAAATGCATGAAATTAATATATCATAAAGCATTAATATATACATTTCAAAAACATGCATATTAATAGTTTGTTTTATGCGATTATAGAATTCATTTATTAATTGACTCTGGAGGCTTCAAATCATTTCAATGGTTACTTTAATATCAGAAATGGAAATAAGAAATGTTATTCCTTACCTATAGGATTTTGGATGTTGAATTATTCTGTTTGCTGCTTCAGGTGAGTTTTTCCAACAGGTTAGATTGGAGGTTTTTGTGAAGGTTTCTATGCTTACTATTTTGTGACACTATTCTTTAAGATAGTTAGATATCCCTGGCAGTTTTTTCAAGTTATTAGATAGGCATTGCTTTTACTGGGAAGGCTGCTGGTTCCATCAGACTCCAGCTGGAGCAAGAGCATATGATTCCAATGGATGTTAGCACTGCATTGTCCTGGTAAACACTGATTGATTGACTGATTGACTGAACTGAACTGATTGAATGATGAAAAACTGGACTATTTATGTGATGACCTGTGGTCACTTTGTTAATTAGTTTTTATATCTGCCAGCTATATCTGTTGTTGAAATTCATCCACTGTTTTTTATTACATTCTGTTGATAAGGTTTTAATCCTGTTTTCAGTTGGTAGCCATTGCTAATTTGTTGTTTTGTAGATTTTTTAATTAGTAGCCATTGCAAATTCTGTTTTTATATAGCTTATGTTTCTATTTAAATCTTTGAGAGGTTTTCCAATTACACACTTTCATTTGTTTTTCTTTTTAATATTTTTAACATGCACACATTTATCACTTGTTATTTATGCACATGTGTATTTTATTCTAATAAATAATTTAAATGAAAAGAGATTTCTTTTTTTTTAGTTTTAAGATTTCCTGTTTTTTTCTTTAACTTAAATGAAAAGAGATAATTTTAATTATTTGAAAATCAACTACTTTTGCTTGTTATAAATGTTGGTATGAATAACTTTTTAAACTCTTTTAGATTTTCTCTTTTTTTATGAGATGCTTTAATTCAATTATTTACAGACAGCTTAGTGATTTTATTATTTATTAATCAAGTTTAAAACTTCTTGCATTATTTATGAGATCCTTTTATTTTTGAATAATTGTAATTTATGTGGACCGCTCTCATAAGCGGTACAATATATATTTAAATAAATGCCTCTAAGAAGTGTCAACACTAAATTTTTAGATATTCTATTGAATATTATTATGAAAAATATTACTCGTCTACTTAGGCTTACTCCTTTGTAGCATCTTCCTGTTCCTTCACATATTTTTTCACTAGATATCAGAAAAAAATTTGCCTCTCATAAATATATTAAAAAATAGTTTTGTCTTGTCAACAACTCAAAAAACAGTTTCACCACCCAAGATATATCTCAAATTAAGATCCTTTTTTTGGATGTTCAACCAAGAATTTACAATCAAAGAATTATGGCATAAAAAATAGACTTTTTATAAGTTTTCAAACAAATGTACTTTTTCATATGCAATAGTAAAATCAAATGGATTTAATCTTCCTAGATATGACTGAAGTATCTTCCACAGAATTAGAATAACCAGCAGATATGGCATTCATCTGCTTTGTATATAAAATATTAATAGCTACTGACTTATGAAGATGTAATTGACAAATCACAACCATGAATCACATAATTAATGACTGTCAACTCTATGGTTACAATAATAGAATTTAATGATTTAAAAACACTAATTCATTTTTATCTTTATTAAAATTTCTACATATTTTTTAAATTATATATAGTTATTAGTTAATCTGTTTAAAAAATCCATATGCTAAATAATGAATATTGACATTAAATTTGTAGCTTCTGCATTTTATATTTTAAAAAGAGGATCTGAATTATCTTTTATGTTATTAAATAAGCATTATGCTAAATGTTGAATTTAGAGTATAACTTTATATGAGGGAAAGACTTAAAAAAAATTAAGAGAAAAAAAAAGAGAGAAGAATGGATATTTTTCTCGTATGAGTTTTAAAAATAATAGATTTAAGACTAAAAAAAAAAAGTTTAAACTGTGTTTATTTATGTATTAAATAAGAAGTAAATGAAAGATTATTTTTGAAGAAACAGAAAAGTGAAAGAGGATTTAGAAGTAATGAAATTATGGTAGATATGTTTAAAAGAGTTGAGGGAGATAAGTAATAGAAGATAGTGGTTATTTATTATAGACCTTAAAGAAAGAAGTAACTCTGAATGTTTAAATAATAAAATAAAAATAGAGATTTAAAAAATTATAATATTGAATGGATTTTTGGCACATATCTTTTTTTTTCATATTCTTCTTTAAAGTTGAGTTTTTTTCTTTTCCTTTTTTTTTTTTTTAGACATACATTAAATGTAATATTGAAAAGTTTCCAACATATAGGCATGTGAGAAAGAGAGAGAGGGGGAATTATAGCAAAGAATAAGCAGATTTTAAATAACTCATTATATAATAAAGATTTCACCCACTGAAATCCATATGAAGAAACTTTTATTCACAAGACTAAAATGATGTCACCACACTTGTTTTATTCTTTTGATAATGATAGCTAAATCTCTTTTACCAATCAATATTTAAAAGGTAATTATAATTAACTATATAAATATTTGAAATACATGCACTTTTCATGTACCTGGAACCTAATTGTAAATATAGGGGATTTGAACTCAGACTTTCAAACATCCACACTATCTCATATTACTGATACACATGACCACACACATGTAGAAAAGATAAATAATCACCAAGCCTTTTCATAAAAAAAATTCAAATTCAAGCTAACTCGAATTTGAACCTAGATTATGAAATAACACCTGGTTGCACTAAATTCTAAACATAAGGTCAATGTAAGTATATATTCTAATATTTTACAGATTTCCAAATACGATCAATAAAACTGCTTAATTTATGTAAAAAATATTTTACTTGGAAGGTCAACTGCATATTACACTCACTGGACTTTCTTTTTTGAATAAAAAAATAAAATTTATATATTTCTTTGTTAACATAAGCTATCTTTAGCCACATTTCAGATTTTAACCTAGGCCAAGTTATTCTCCCCCCCTTACCCCCAAATAATACAGTAACACTTCAATCAGTAATTGGCCAGCCAGGTCTGGTCAGTAGTCTATAATTAAGTAGATATCTATTTGCAGCATCCCTCACTTTTCATCTTTAATTATTGTTTATGGATGATATAAAATATGCTCTTAGTCTTAAAACAGATAAACGGCTATGGGAAGTTGCTAATGTGGCAGAGCGGCTTTAGACTGCCCGGAGCTAATGGTTTTTATAAAGAAATGTTTCTGTAATATTTCACAAGTTAAAAAGACTACGTTATCTGAAATCCATGTAGTTTATCCATATAATAACCCCTTAAAATAACTAAAAAAATAATTTAGCAATGAAAAATCAATAATCTGCATATAATAATTAAATCATTTTCACACCTGACATTTTATATGTAAAAACACTTTTGTTTTTTTCTTGTTTTTTAATGATTGCGTGATAACATTTAAAAAGAACTTTTTACGTATAAAAACAATGTTCTTGTTAAGCCTGAGTAAATATTATTTATATTTAATTAATTAAAATCTACTTTTACATTTTAATTACAAAATGGTTTGCTTTATACTAATATATATATATATGTGTGTGTGTGTGTGTGTAATAACAATAAAAATAATAAATATAACAGTAATTAACTATTATATACAGTCGTTCAATCCGCAGAAGTACTTTCGTTAACGGACATTTTATTTGTATTACATTTGTGTGTGCATGTATATATATATTAGAGCAAGTTTTATTTAGGTGCTTTCTCACAAATATTCTTTTTTTTTAAATAACCTTTTTCACTCTGATACAAGCTGTTACCCATATCAATAGAATATTATTTATTAATATAAAAGAATTCATTATTTTATGTATATTACTTTTTTGTCCGATGACAGATAGACTTAATAGAGAGCTACAATCAAGGAATAGTATTTTTTCGTCATCAGTAATACTTAGCAATTATCAACCTCTGAACATTATTTTATTTTAAAGTTTTAAACATTGAAGGTACCATGGCATTAAAGTCCATAGGAGTATGATATTTCACCCATCATTAGTTAGTGATGGATAATCACATTACAATTATATTTGTTTTGACCAGTGAACTAATCTTCACCTGACCAGCCAATATTAATTTAGATCGTTAACTTCTAGTTAATAACATCTAGATAATCATTTCATAAATGATTATCTGACTTACTTGAAAAAAAATCTAGGCTTTTTTAATAACTTGAAAAGGTTTCAGTTTCACTCGATTTAAAGACAAAACTCAAGTCTTGTAGTAGATGCATTAACTACTATATCAAAAAAAAAAAACTCTACTTTTTAAATAATAGAGTTAATTAAGACTTACAATCCAAGTGAAATATAAAGTGCTAGTGAATTATAAGAATTGTAGATATAAATATTAAAGTTAAACATTCTCTAATCAATAAATAGATAACTGAGACATGTTTTTTTCCACCATATGTCATAGCATCGGCCGGGAGACGAACCCGCAACAACCGTCTGCAACCAACTGCTTGCTTGCAAGACGGCTGCGCTGACCTTTCGGCTAACAACGCTTGACAACAGAGACATGTTTATTTCAAATTTAATAATTATTCATTTTAAATATTTTACTTGTTAACACTTCTCTTACTGTGAGGCATAAGCAGTATTAATAATTACATGTTATTATGATGTTGTAAATTATAGCCTTTAATTGTAAAGAATTCAAATATATTTTTCTTAATTAGAATTTTCTTTTACCTTATTAAAT
This sequence comes from Epiperipatus broadwayi, assembly GCA_028023455.1. Taxonomy (NCBI): domain Eukaryota; kingdom Metazoa; phylum Onychophora; class Udeonychophora; order Euonychophora; family Peripatidae; genus Epiperipatus; species Epiperipatus broadwayi. The sequence continues at coordinate 1,052,176 of JAQFVV010012670.1, read as the reverse complement.
AATATATTGTTTATTAAGATTTAACATAGAGTTTTTTTATTATTGTTAATTTATTTATTGAATAACGATCTTTAGTTGATTTGTGTACATTTACACACATTCTTAATTGATGAATGCTTATATTGTGCAACATATAATAAATTGTACAATTTTATTTATTTTTTCTCTAACTGTTCAACATATCAATAAAATCTCTACTCAAAATTACCTGGCTGAATTTTAATTATTCTCTCACTACCTTTGAATTTGGATTATTATTTGTTTTACCTATGTGATTGTAACAGGATGAAAATGACTGAGAGCCTTCGGCTGATAATGATATCCTATTTTGGACAACCAAATGTGACAGAAGAAGATGTAGTGAAATACTATAAAGAATAACTAATGCTTCTATCTATCTGGTCACATTAATGTGTCAAAAGTAAGATTTAAATACCATAACTGATTAATTAGAAGTTGATGTTCTCATCATTTTAAAATATTATCTAACCACAAAATCATGATGATCAAATTAAATACTATTCTATCAATCAATCAATAGTAGTCTGTCCAATAGACAGGTCCAAAGAGTAGTCACTACATCAGTTCATCTATTCTTCCATTCCATTCTCTTTCTTGCCCATCTCCTCAATTCCACATAAGCCTTTCCATCTCTTATATCATCCAATAATGTCAATCTCTTCTGTCCCCTCTTTTTAATTCCACTCACCATTCCCTCCAAAACATCTTTCACTAACTATAATCTCTTCTTAATATATGTCCAATCCAGTTTCTCTTTCTTTCTCTCTCTGATGTTTTCAATCAATCTTCTTTCATCATTAACTCTTTTCAAAACTTCTTCATTTGTTACTCTACTCATCCAACTGATGTTTTCCATTTTTCTCCATGTCCACATCTCAAAAGCTTCCAAACATTTTTTAATTCTATTATTCAATGTCTTTGTCTCACAGCCATACAGTAATACACTCCACACATAACATTTAATTAATCTCTTCCTTAATTCTCTTTCCATAGGTCCACAAAATATCTTCTTTCTCTTTACAAATGTCACCTTTGCCAATGCTATTCTTCTTTTAACTTCATCTTCACTTCTCCCATCTTCACTCAACCAACTACCCAAATATCTAAATCTCTTCATCATGGATTCCAATTTGCAGTCTTTTTACATCTCTCCCTATCCATAAACACTTAGTCCTTTCAATATTAATCTTCATTCCATATGTGATACATCCTTCTTCCAATTTATTCAACATATTCTGAAGATCCTTTTCCTCCTCAGCAATAAGAGCCATATCATCTGCAAATCTTATACACTTTATTACACTCCCTCCAACATTTGCTCCTCCACAGTCCAAATAATTATTTGGCATATCTTCTAAATAAATATTAAACAAAACAGGTGACATACTACACCCTTGCCTAACTCCACTTTCTATATTCACTTCATCAGTCTCATTACACCCAAATCTAACTCTTACCCTTTGACCATTATACATAGTCCATATCAATCATCTTTCTTTCCAAAATACTCCTTTATCTCTTAAGATAGACATCAGTTTATTCCAGCTTACTCTATTAAATGCCTTTTCTAAATCCATAAAACATATAGCAATTCCTTTATCTCTTTCAATATATCTTTCTGCAATTATCCTAACAATACCAATGGCATCTCTTGTGCTTTTCCCTTTCCGAAAACCAAACTGTTCTTCACCAATATAATAATCAACCTTCCCATAAATCCTTTGAGTTAAAATCCTCAATAACACTTTAGAAATATGAGACAACAAACTTATTGTCCTATACTCTTCACATTTAACAGCGTTCTTCTTTTTAGCAATTGGAATCACTATAGTTCTTAAAAAAATCTTCAGGCCAAACTCCACTATTATATATCAAATTGAAAAGTCCAACTATTTCCTTCATAGTAAATTCTCCCATTTCTCTCAAAAATTCTATAGGTACTGCATCAAATCCAACAGCCTTACCATTCTTCATTTGTGTGATTGCCTTTCTTACTTCATCTGGCAGTATGTCCATACCTCTATCATCTATTGTAACATCTTTTTCATTTTCAAGTTCATAACTAATTAAATTATTTCCTCTACTAAACAGATACCAAATATATTCTTCCCATCTTTTTAATATATCATTACTATCAGTTAACCTCCTTCCATTCTTATCTGCAATCTCACTTGCTACCCATGTCTTTTTTTCTCAAGTGATACTTCGTATTCTATCAAATGCCAGATCATATCTTTTCATCTGTTGAAGCCTTTCTATCTCTTTACATTCTTGCTCCAACCACTTTTCTTTTGCTAAATCTGTTTCTCTTCTCAATTCATTATTAAATTCCCTATATGCCTTTTGCCCTTCCTCAGTATTTACATTCTTTCATCATCTCCGCACTTCCATCTTTTCCAACATACCTTCAGTTATCCAAGGTCGTTTCGCTTTTCTCGCATGAATAATACCTATTTCATCTTTTTCTATTTTCAAGAATCCTTTTTTAATTCTATTCCAAAACTCATCAGACTTATTAATATATTTCCCATCCTGAACAATTCTTTTAAATTCATTTTCACATACTAAACCAAATTTTCCTTTTTCCATTTGTCTCAATTTATCCAAGTCCCATCTTGTGTATCTTTTCCCTCTTTTAATTCTTTTTAAACTCAACTTTAATTTATCCATCACCAAATTATGATCCAAATCTATATCAGCACCAGGCAAAGCATGGGAACCCTTAATAGCATTCTTATATCTATCCTGAATCAATATATAATCAATTTGATAACGTTCTTTGTTACCTAGAGCTTTCCATGTATACAATCTTCTAATATGATTTTTAAAACAAGTGTTTGCAATGACAAACCCATTCTCTTTAGAAAATTGTACAAATCGACTACCCCTCTCATTTTTTTTTCCAATACCATAATTTACAACAATTTTTCCTTCCCTACCTTTCCCCACAACAGCATTCCAATCCCCCAATAGCGATATACATGAATTTTTTCCTTCACATTGAATACTTTCTTCTATCTTCTCATACATTTCATAAATTTCAACATCATCATGACTACTAGTTGGCATATAAATTTGTACAATTACCAAATCTCATTTATTCTCATCACCATCAACCTATCATTAATACCATCAACCTTTGCCACACTATTCCATATTTTCTTCCTCACAGCAATGCCAACTCCATTAATTGACCTATCACCAACTTAATAAAACAACTTTATATCTCCACTAACTTACTTCACCACATCCCTCCCATCTCACTTCACTTAATTTCATAACATCAATATTATTCAAATGCAACTCTCTTTTCAAATTCTCCTATTTCCCACCTCTCCTCAAAGATCTAACATTCCACATTCCAATTCTCAGTGTATCCCCTCTCAATGAATTATATTTATGAGGATTTCACAGGTTGATGACCTGAGTAGTCTCATGTCCACTCCTGCAGGGCCAGACACCAAGGTTATTCTTAACTAAGGTCTCTACACCAAATGTAATGATTCCTGTAGACATACTCATAATAAAACAAGGGGATTATAAGACAAAGTGTTTTCCCATTGCCTTCTTTGCCCAGCAATAACCTCTATAATAGGCTTGGTGCACTACCCAAATCCCATAAAATGAAAATCCAACTACCACTTCCTCCTCATCATTGCCACCTGTAGTGATCTTCCGCTGATTTGGAAGAATGCCATTGCTGACCCAGCGGGGTGTTGACTTATTTAATGGCGGTCAACACTCACCATTATACATCCACCATCATAGGAATTATGGCATTTTAAGAAGTAAACATGCCACTGTCTCCTTCACCACTTCCTGATAGTGAATGTTGTCCCATTGTCAGCGACTGCTTATTTACAGTACTCTGCTTATTGGCAGGCAGCTAACCTTCATATCTGAAGGCCATACCCCTATCCGCAACCTGGAGACACTCTGGGTGGCATGGGACCCATGCCTTATTCCCAGACTACTCAATATGCAAATGAATTATAGTTAATTCTTTGCTAGTAATAGTTATATTTTCAGATTCATATTTACCTGTAATCCAATTTCCTTTTGATTGGTTAAAAGTCTCAGTTAAATGCAACTTTATTTGACATAGAGTAAAATCTATTTTTTACTGTCATCTCTTACTTGTAAACAATAAATATTTTAAAATATTCTTTAACCTAGTGTAAGACGCTAATTAACAAAAATAGATTAGTCATCTATTCTTATGCCTTATTTATTAATAAAGAGATTTGTCTCAAGCACTTAGGTTAGAAAAAATATTAAAATCAATCATGCAATGCTAAATATGTTTCATGGATTTAAACATTCATTCTTTCTAACCTAAGAGTTTCCTATATTAATAAGTGAGGTACAAAAATAGATGACTGCTCTACTCATGTTAATTACTGTCTTATGCTAGTTAGAGAGTATTTTACAATATTTATTATGCAGTGGTATGAATCATAATCTCAAATATTATATATATTAAGCACTAGAGGTATTCTATTATATAATAATAATAATAATAATAATAATAATAATAATAATAATAATAATAATAATAATAATAATAATAATAATAATAATTATTATTATTATTATTATTATTATTATTATTATTATTAACTAATTAAAGATTTACAATGGAGATAAAAGCAATTATCTTGTATTACTTTAAATTTAAGCTTCGTTTTTTATTAAATTTTGAAGATATAAAATTAAATTACAGTTTAAATTTGAAGCAAATATTTTATCTTACTTTTGCTGATCTCACATTCCCTAATGATTGTGTCTTCACTTTACACTCTGTGCATTCATATAGTATTACTATCATTGATAGCAGTTTATTCATTATTTCCTATTCACATTTTTCTGAGTTAATCCAGTTGTGTAAAATCACGTTGTATCTGTCCATATTTTAATTTTGAGTTTTTTTATTACCTATACTAATTCAAAGTGAATATTTTAACATCTTACTTCTGACAATCTCTACTTCCCAACAATTGTGTCTGTGTTTTACGCTCTATGCTTGTGTGTAGTATTACAATCATTGGTAGCAGCTGTGTAGGATCACATCTCAACTTATTTGAATTTTGAATTTTTTCTACTCACTAATGATGAAAATGTGGTCTATATATGATGCTGAATTTAAAACAAAAGTTATATTACTTCCTATTTAACCAAAAAATGTTTTCTTAAGTCTATAAAGATTTACTTCTTTTTTTTCTTTGAATGTGTAATTTTTTTTTTCAACATTGTATCTATCATAAATTTATTTAACGCACATTCTTCCAATGTGTAAGCTTGTGGTTAAGACCTATAGAGGTCCCTACCTTCGCATTTTCAACCGCACATGCTTTGGTTTATTGCCTTAAATAAAAAAAATATCTATTATAAAATCATTTTTAGATTTTTTCCAATTTTCCAAGCTTAAAATCCTACTGCCACTTAAATTCAAGGGTAGCTTATATTTGGAGTAATATGATAATTTGTTTTGAGAGTATCTCCATGAATGCATTTATTTGTCTCAATACAGTGAGATTAATACATAATAGTGAAATCGAAAGTAAAGAGAGACAAAAAATCTAAGTTTTTTTTCCTTGCGATTTCTTTCATAAGATTTTTTTTATGACAAAAAATAAAATAAAATTATAAATCTGTATTTAAAATAAGTTAATAACAAAAAATATTTATTATTTATAATAATAATTACATATGTAAGCCTTTCAGAAAGAAAATGTAAATTTTTAGCAATAAGTGGACTTTGCATTTGTATATGTACATAGTCATAGATATCTTATATGGCTACATCTTTTAGCTTCCCATGCTAGATTGTGAAATTGATTTCAGGTTTAGGTAATTATATCCAAAATATAATATTATTTTTACTTTTAGCAAGGTTTTTCTTAATCCTGACATAGTTTCCTCAAAGGATAGATGCTTGTTTTATGAATCTATCACTAAGCACTTGCTTTTCAATTTAGTTTTCAGCAGACTTCTATAGCTTAGAATTATTGTAATTTAGATTAATATATCAAACAGGCCACAGATTTCCTTTACAGGTCATAGTTTGTAAGTTCTTTTAGTATGACATTATTTTAATTTCAACAAGTATGATGCCAATTATAGCACATTTTAATAGTTTTCAGACAATTATCCTGTGGACCATAACATCTTCAATGAGGAAATCTATAGCTTTGATCTAAAAACATACTGAAAAATACTTTCCCAATGTTAGTTTAATGTCTTTCATCATTGTAATTGATAAACCAATATTAGAATCAGTTAGTGATTTTGTGGTCTCTGCTGTCTTCAACTAAATTTAAACCCAATAGCTTTAGTTCAACTTTACTCTCAGTAACAACTGTTTAACAATTCTTCACTAATTCTCAAAAAAGTGCCTGAAAAGTGTTTTTCTTCTTTTATTTATTTTATCCAAAAGCATATTTTTCAAAACTCTCACATAGCTTTTCTATCTGCCCAGAATATTATTGACAAAAATTTTATTGCTGATAAACATCTTTCGAATAATATATTTATTAATTTACAAAAGATTTATTAATTCATGTTTAATAATAATTTTTTACAGAATTATAAATTTTTAATGTGTAACCTCTAATATAATAATTAATGATTCAAAGCATATTTTGTGCTTTTCAATATTATAAAATAACACTTTGGCTTTTATGCTTGAAAATATGGAATTACATTAATCATTAATCATTTTATATAATAAGTTTGTTGTTACACCCAGATAAGGCATTTTCTTTATGTTCACATTATTATATTTCTGATCCAGCAATAATTTGTAAACATATATTAATATATATCATTAAAAACCAGTCAACACTTAGACAATCTCAATATCATTAACAATTAACAATTTCAAACTGTTGTCAAGGCAACCTCCTTTTAACAATAAATGTGGAATCCCACCTCTATTAATGGTCCAATATACTTATATAGATACTAAAGATTGCAACTTACCACAGATATTGAAATTATTGATACAAAGTAGTTTAAATAAAACCCTTTAAACAGTTAAACATAATCTGTTCTGAATGCAGACTAAGAAATAGTTAATTATAACATTGCAAACTGCAATTATAAATTTCAAATTGCATCCAAAGTATTACTTAAATAATAAGTGTAATAATGTTCAAGGCTAAATGGGCTTGTAAGTAATCATTAAAAACCAGACAACACTTAGATAATCCAAATATCATTATATTTTTCATTATAAAATATGTATATTTGTTGTTTTTAAATTTAATTTTATATAACCATGAATAATCAGCCATTAAGCTAATGCACGTGCCTTGTACATTTTTAACTACAAATGAAGTTAAGTTGTATTAATGCAAATAAATATAGAAGTAATTAAAAACCAAAGTGTGTCTACTTTTTTTTAATATCCTTCATATGTTAGATGCTGTAAATAAACATTATTTTTTAAATACTACGAGATCAAAGGATAATCACAATTTGAATTTTCACATAAATAATGTATTCAATTAGGTTTGTGTTACTGTCATTCACAAGTTGATGATTATGACCAAATCTTATATAAATCAACAATTATTGTATATTGTTTTATGCAATGGTTTATCATAATTATTAGATTGAAGAAATAATGACTGCTACCTGGAGATGAATCTGTTCACTTAAAGCTTTGAACTCATTATAAAGATTTAAATAACATTGTTTATCATTATATTTACTGCTGTGGTTTAATGCTTTATCAGGTTATCACATTTGAAAACTGTTCCTGAATTAAAATTTAACTACTCATTATGATGTTCAAATAATAGGTCCTTCTGATCAATAATATATGAAGCGTAGAGGGAAGAGATATCACAATATAACTTTAAATATTTGCTATAGAATTCATCATTTCTAAACTAGTTTACTAGCAGTTGGTCAAAACTAGATTTAAACTTCAACTCAAGAGTATAGCAGAAAGATATATTTTACATCTAACTTAAGGACTTTATACATGTGTATATATATTTCATTTTTGATCATCATCATTATTTTCGACTATTAATAATTTACTGCAGGATAAATATTGAGTTTAATCCAGTTTCTTTGATCCATGACTTTTCTTCTCTACATTAAACTTTCTTATGTCCATTCCTCTCAGATATGCTCTCTTTCTAGATTGTTTGTAATCTCTTGCAATCTGGTATAATATTTTAACAATCAACCTTTTATAATCACTTTTAGAAATATGTCCAGTCCATCATTTTAATCTTTTAATTTTTTCAATGATGAATTTTCTTACTCAAATATTTCTCTTTTGGTCTTTTTTTTTATTACACCCAATATATATCTCTCTATATTCCACAAGTGATCTAAAGTCTCTGAATTTCTCTCTTGTTAAGTGTCCATGTCTTAGATCCAGAAGTAAGAACTGGTGAAATACATTTATTATAAACCTAAGCATACTTACTTTTAATATTATTTCTAACAAAAGCACTCTATCTAAGTTTAATTCTATGATTAATTTCACCTATTATGTTCCCATCTTTATTAATAATCTGGTCAAGGTGTTTGTAATCTTTAACGTCTTCCAATTCATGATCATCAATTTTTATTTCTTCTTCTAAGAAAATCTATTGAACATTAGTTGAGTCTTTTTTAGTAATTATCTTTAATTCTGTTTTCTTACTTTTGTAACATTTTCTGAAGCTCTGAAGTATTATTTGCAAAATGCTATTACATCAACTATAAAATGTAGATGACTTTAATAATCTCCATGTAGTTTTATTCCCTTAGCTTTCCATTTTAATCTACAAAATTCTTGTAATACAGATTAAATATTTTTTAGATGTAAGGATACCTTTATCAACGTTAATCCTCTTAATAGCACCATATAATATAATCATTGCTACTACATTTTAATAAATATTTCTCAGAATATGATATCTGAAGTGTGTATCTTGATGGTTCAAAGCTTGAACCATTATGGAAATGTTTATAGAATCAAATTCCTTTTTATAATCTACAAATTCAAAGCATTATAGTAATTAATAATTTTTAGTTCTATATGTAACTTTTCTCATACTTTTTAGTTCTGTACATAACTTGTCTCAATATTTGTATGTGATCTATATATTTAAATAAAGCTTTTTCTTTTAATTAATTTGAATCCAATGTTCATTGCAAACAAACTGTAACTATTTAGTAAATGTTTTATAGAATTGATAAAAGGATTGATCTTTATCATTTTTGTTATATAGCTATGCCAACAGTTTTACTATTTGTTCAGCTGCTATGATATTAATAAAAAAAATTATCATCTCCTGGAGATTTTTCTTTTTCATAAATCTAATTATATCTTATCACTTTATTTATAATGCCTGGCAATTTAGAAAATGTAATGATTAATTAATGACTTTATTTTCTTTTTTTATAGTTTGGGTGAAAAGAATAGAGTGGATCCATTCTATCTTTTCAAAAGACTTTATCTTGTGTTTGGAAAGAAGGGTATTCATTATAATTAGCATTCGATCTGTAAAGCACATGTGCAGTGGATTAGGCTACAGTTATTCTTATATATTTTTTTTGTAGGATTCTTTCACTTATTTCATCATGTCATTTCTCTTTTTTAGTAGAACTTTCATCTTTTCTTCTTATGTTAAAATAACCTTTTTTTAATACCAAGTTGTTGTTTTATATTTTTGAAAACTTTTATTTTTTTCTATAGCTTTCCTTGCCAATTCATTGTTAAATTGTCTTATATCATTATTAACTCTTTTTTTGTTACCTTTTTACAGAATTCTAGACATTCACTTTTTCTTAATGGATCATTTATAAATATTTTCATATATCTTTTTTTTTATACATTGTCATGTCTTAGTTGAAAATTTATTAGTGAATTACTGTTATATATATAAATATATAATTAAATACATGTATAGTATTTATATTTTAAGCTAGATGTACTTAGAAGGGATTCAAACCCAGACTTTTAAGCTCCCTTTAGTCATCCACTTCATCTTATATGACCAATACACTAGTCACATACATGCAAAAAGATAAATGATCTCTAATAGATGCATTTTATGCTAAATCAGCACCTGTATTCTGCCCATCTCTCTTCTGTGTATTTAATGGGATTAAGGTCTTACATATGAGGGATCAGATAGATGTATGGTAAACATGGATATGACACAACAAAAAACTGGCAAACAAGGGCTTTGAACACACCATCATCAGATTTTTAATGATATGGATGGCTGAAGAATTGGAGAATGAAGAAGATTGAAACCAGTTCATTAAAGTTTGAAAATATACTTACTATCTTAATATAAACTGAACAATAATTATATATATATGTATGAGAGTTGATGATCCGGACAAACTGATGAGTGCTGGTTCAGCACGAGATACATATATTGTAGATCAATTATTTTTTTCACATATGTGTGGTCATGTACATCGATTGAATAAGATGGAATGAATGAATAAAGGGAGTTTAAAAGTCTGGATTCAAACCCTCTAATTATATATATATATATATATTATCATATATATATATATATAAGATATTTTTGTTCCAGTTTTTAGTATAGCATTATTTATCTTCTTATTGATCTCAATTATGTTTAAACCATCTTCACAGTTTAACAATATTATAAAATGATTAAAAAAAATTAATTTAAATTCATTGGAGTGAGATTGTCTTTTTAATACCTTTTTATTTCTAGTTTTGGATTTACATGTATCTTGTATCTCATTAATTGATAGAAAGAACTTCTTGTATCGAATCTATTAAGAACATTACAGTCTTGAAATATAAATTTGTTGTTAATTAAAATGTAATCCAATTCTGCTGTAACTTAATTCAGATATTTTTATATTCATTTCTGTTTAACATCTTTCTCAAAAAAACAATTCTTAAGAGACTATTTTTCTTTTTTTGTAAATTTCACAAATCTGCCTTCTCTCATTTCTGTTATTACAACACAATTTATTCATAGTATTTTCATCTCTCGATCATTTTTTAGTCCTAGCATTTAAGACTTCCATAACAACTTTAAAATGCTGTTTAATATAATCAAAAACATTTTCTTTATGTGCATCAAAATTCATTACCTTTTCATTACAATATATCCTTGTTAGGACATAAATCTGAACTAAGTTGAATAACTAACTTTGTTACTCTGTCAGATATACCACGAATTTCTACAACATTTTATTTTTCTTGTTATTTATAATGATTCCCATTCTTTTTGCACTTCCAATATTAGTGTCTTTTTAATAAAATACATGTTCACATTTTAGATCAGTAACATAAGGATAGTTTAAAGATATGAGAAATATATAAATTAAGTTTATATAAAGTCTATTATTGAACTAAGTAAAAAAAAATATTAATTAGAAAAAAACGAAAAATAAAAAAAAAAAGCTTAATGGTATTGTATTTGTATGGGTTTCTTCGAAGTCTAAAAGAAAAGATTGGCAAATGAGTATGATTAATATGTTTATATACATAATATTTTTAATTATTAAATTACTTTATATATTTTATTCAGTTGTTTTTTTTTTTTTGAGATTAAATTTTGCTTAAATTATATTCTCTAAATAAATGTCCTCTCATTAAAAGATCACATGCTATCAAAATCCTTGCTTTAAATAAAATCTTCAACATGACAAATTATAAATTTTTTATTAAGAATTAATAGAAAGTAATAAAATATTCCTGATGTTCTAATCATAATACTTTTTATCAAAAGAGTGTTTGGGTCACTAATCCTATTTGAAGTAAATCACTTAAAATGCATTAAGTGAAATATGACCATATTATATAAACTACTTTAAAGTTGTAATTATAAATTTATTAAATGCTACTATATTTAGATAGTTTTAAAGGGGAAAAGTACAGGAAGAAAAACATGATAGAGTGTTAAAGAGTGTTTAAAGATAAGAGGTCTAGGGATTTAGTATTTAGTTTAAGACTATAAACTACTTTACTAATTTCCTATTCAATTGATATTGGATGACTACAGTGACATCTTGCTTTCAATTTCAGAAATTATTTTGTAATTAAGAAATAAAATTAATAATTATTAAGTGACAATGCAGTCAGACTCCTGTGATCAATTTTGGCAAATTGGTCTTTTTTGAAAAGCCAGACTAGTTGTGCATTGGTCTCTATTTAGTGACTATCTTTTTATGTTATTCAAAATAAGTGAAGAGAACTATGAATTCAGTATTTATAGAAATACATAGGACATTTCACTTCCAATAGCAAAAGCCACATTATATTACAATTATATATATTTTTAAGGTCATCAACATTTATCTGACCAACCAGATTCACTTGAGATCTTTATCCTCTAGCTAAAAATAACTAAATAACCATTTACCGATCATTGTTAGATGACTTTTTAAATTGAATAAAGGTCATCTACATATCTGAAATAAATTTCAATCTGAAAAAATTTCAAGGTTGATTTGATTCAAACTTGAACATATTGTTATAGACATAACAGGCAGATGTGTTAACCATTTTATGAGGTCCTCCTATTTAATATGACTGTCCTGGAAATGTAAATAATGTAAGATTTGAATCCAGTTATGTAAGTCTGCCTCAAGATCAGAGAAACTAAGCATTTTAGTGATGCTAATTTTAACTTGATTATATATATATAAATAGTTTTTGGCTTAAATCGTATGCTAGTTTTGATTAATTCCCAATGTTTCAGCGAAATAGCATTCGCCATTGTCAAGGATCTTTTCAAAGAAAAATCGTTATATCTCAAATAGTAACGAGACTGAGTGTGAGATAAAGTATAAGATTAAGCGTGAAGTAGTTGAACACTCAGAATATGTGAATTAACAAAATGTTTATTTTCTTCAGTTTCACCATTAATTGTTTTCAAGTTTACATTAGAAAAAGGAGATAAAATAAATGGCCTCCATAGGGCTAGAATATGTTGTGCTTCATCAGTTCTATTTAAACCAGTTGGTCTTTTTAATATTTCAATCAACTCTCTCATGGTTCTCAGTTCATACTTTTCCAAATTAGCAAGTATTTTGGCATCAAAATCAGATTTGTGACAAATTTCTAAAAAATGTGAACATTTATCTTTTCCACATGTATGTGGTCATATGTATCAGATGTATAAGATGGAGTGAATAGTTGTAGGAAGCTTGAAAGTCTGAATTCAGTTTCCTTAGATATATATATATGATTATGCCTTTGATTATGTTGTAGCATCGGCCGAAAGGCGAACCCACAACAACCGGCTGCAACCTTGCTTGCAAGGCGGCTGCGCTGACCTCTCGGCTAACGACTCTTGACTACAAACTTTTTATAATAGTAAATATTATTTTTAACATTTGGCAATGATAGTGTTTGCTTGGAGACTCTTTGGATTCAATAAATCTGCTTTTCAAGAGTACACACACATCTCGTTATAAATCTTTTCAATTTGTAACTACTTTTTATTGACATGTGACATTAAATTTATATACTTATTTAATTGCGGTATTCATTAATAATAATAAAATTGTCAATTGACTTCTGTTTAATATAATGACAGAATCGTATAATGTTTATCACTTTAGAGCTGACAAGAAAATGAGTTGAGATTATTTTTAGCAATGCACTAAAATTAAAACTTACATTAAATCATAATACTTTTTCAACCACAAATGAAGAACATAAATTAAGTTTCATTTATTAACTGCCCATGTTATTACACTATGTTTAATTTAATTAAAAAATGAGTTAATCTTTCATTTTGAACAAAAATGCAATAATCTTAAAGAATTTGAGCAGAACTCTTTTTATAAATACTTTTATCAAATTTAAATTTACATCTTTATATATATGTTTGATTTTTTTTTTTTTTTGCTTGAATACAAATTTAGACATTCTATTAATCTTATAGTAATTAGAATAATAAGTGATATATTTTTCTTTCTTCTTCTTCTTCTTTTTCTTCTTCTTCTTCTTCTTCTTATTATTATCATGATGATGATGATGATGATGATTTTTCAATATTATACTTGATTGCACAATAAATGGTAACTTGAATTTTACAATTGTTTTGCCAGGGTTAGAATGGCATGACAGATCTAACAAGCATCAATATACAGCATTGTTCAATTAGATTTACAAGTGATTGATTACTGGATACATTTTGTTAATGAAGGTGAATACACTACAATTAAAGGAAACAAGATTACATAGAAATGTTTCACAGTGTATAAATATTTAATTAATAATTACATATGATGGCTATTAATGATAACTTTGGTAACTTATGTCATCGTGAACAGACAAGAAATACATTAGATTAAAATGTTATATGAGGTTGATGGGTATTGTGGATTTAAGCTGTGTGGAGTTTTTGGAGGTTTGGAGAAAAAGGGAGAGATTGGTAAGATAAAGTTCATATATTCAGTATAAAAGTTCATTTATCTTGAGTCTGGCTAGTGTGGTTGGGAGGCGTTCTTTAAGTCTGGCCTGTTGTGGTGAAGATGCTAAGGAAAAAAGATCCTTGTCATAGATAGAAGAATTCTGAAATAGATGAGAATTGGTGTGATTGTTAGAGTCAAAGTTTGATATTGAAACAGTCAGATTTATCCACCCGCCTGTTCCATGTATTTTACCCCCACATCTATCTATATGTCAGGTTTACACCTCTCAGAGTACCCATTTAAATAACCTTAAATTATTATATATGCAAAATCACATATATATATATGCGAACGGTAACTCTGTAATTTAATAGTATACGTATATATTACAAATATGTATCAATTTTATAAATATTTCTAGTTTAAGAAATATTTTAGTTTAAAGTATTTAGCCAATTTTATTGTTGTATTATTGAAATCGCATAAGCCATTTCCATTGTTATTCTACATGTATGGTAATAAAATTAGTTTTCTACTAATTATCAAGCAACTTTTAGTTGTTACTGGTAAACAAATTTTAAAGTAGGTCATGCAATAGTCCTAAAATAGCGTGAACTTGATTTTGTAAATAGAAAATATTAATAACAAAATTCTGCAGAAAAACAAAATCTAAATTAGTTGTCATAATTAAAAATGTTTTTCTAAAATAAATAAATGGGTTTTTCTACTAGTTGTGGCTATTAAATATATTTTTCTAAAATAAACAAATGTGGACAAGCTTGTAAAAATTAAACAGGTGGCCAGAGTTTGAAAAGTATAAATACTTAAAGTTTTGTCACCAAAGATCGATTATATATATAATAAGTGAATTGTAAATGGAACCTACATTCGTTTTATCTTCAAAATGGTGGGGTAGTAGGCCATAATCACCACCTCTCTCCTAGCCGGGTAATGGAAAAGACTTTGGTCTGATAAAATATAATGTACACCAGCAAATTTGCCCGTGAAAAAATCTCCATTAATTTTAAATCATTGTCAAAAGTGTTTACTTAATATCCTCCCACGTGCTCCAGAACTAACTGCAATGAGGACTGGTAAATTGATAAATTTTCTCTCAGAGCTCTGTTTATAAACTGTGACTTTCAATTCTTTCCTTTAAAAGCTAGATATTTATTAAATCTGCCTCTACAAACACCTTTTCCTAAAATCTGCAAAGAAGACTGTTAAATGCTAATGTTTAAATCTTGTCTGATTGTAAAACTTGAATTCTCTTTTAAAATGTAAAACTGTAATAATCTATTTTAAATGTATAATTTTCTGCAATCTTTTATGCCTATTCCTAATCTATTCAATTTATTCTATGATTTTATCATTTTAATATTATATGTATTTAATATGCCAAATGACTCGAAACCGCAAGTATTTATAAATATAATTTTAGCTTATTAATCTGCAAAGATAATTTCAAATCTTCGCTATAATAAATATTAAATAATTGAATTATTATTTTTCTTTCTCACTCGCTGTTTCGAGATCATATTATTATTTTTACTGATTAATTTTGGGTATTAATATTTTAATAATTAGTTGTTCACTAATTAAAATTGTAGTTTGCTTATCTCTAGCTATGAATTATAACTATTTATATATGTAACTTGTACGTCATAGGAACTAGCCACAGAGATATTCTCAAAGCATATTTTAATGTTTTATTCGTAATTATCCCACAAATATGCTTTGTCCTCCTTAGATTTATATATGTTGAGATGCAGGTGATAATATTAAACTAGGTTCCTAATTAATTTAGTCCCTGAATAGTATATTTGATATACTAAATTTGAGAACTGGATTGTATAGATATGCAAATAGACGCTATCTAATTTTAAGGCACGACAATATAATTTTATGTATTTGCGTTATATATATGTATAAGTTGCAGATGTGTTCTTACAAAGTACGCAATGTACAATTATCTGCTTGCTGCATGATTATTGATGAGTTGAAGGCAAAGGTCACACTTATCCACTTAGTATGGGTAAAGCACACACTTTTAGAACTAGGGCACAAGGACCTATATTATTCATAATTAATGCTTATCTGACTCCCTGAACTATTAATGTTCCTTTTCATGGCAAGTTGAGCAGTTTTAGGGCAACTGAGCATTCGATGCTGAAGCCTGTGAATAATGACCCATTCACACCTTTTTGCTTAATTAATATTTTAATATGTGCCATAGAGTATATAGGTAAACCTATCATAAACCAGTTTTTTTCTCCTTTTATATTAAATACTTATATAGCATCAGTGTATACCCTAATCTAGGTTAACATGCTAACCTGCGTATCTCTGAACCTAATTATGTGCTCGACTTAACTTGATATAGATAGACACCATAAGAGCGCTATTAAGTTAGTTATATAACTTTGGCTATAAAGTTCCGTATGATTTAGCAGACTACATACGAGCTAGAAATTTGGCATATTAATATAGGCATAAACTCCAATACCACACTACATTTTATTGAACACTTATAATGAGATAATATGTAACATTGATCTCATCAGTTATGCATTGCCTGCGAGTGTAATATCTCACGTTCTCATCATATAATTCTGTATATTATGATTTACTGTTTGTTATTGTTTTATTAAATTAATAATATTTAAAATATAACTCATTTTCATATTTTTATTGTCTGTGAGTTCATTTCATCCAAATCTAGATCTAATTGCACATATATCATTATATCTATAGGTAGATCATTCTATTAAATTTCATAATCAAT